>CM030178.1:20188471-20223466 GCA_017639675.1 Aplochiton taeniatus | reverse complement strand
ATTAAGATGAGTGAACATTTGACATTGTAGGGTAGTAATATATGAAATATACCAGTTAATTTAAGATGAATGAACATTTCACATAGTAGGGTAGTAATATATGAAATATACCAGTTAATTTAAGATGAATGAACATTTCACACAGTAGGGTAGTAATATATGAAATATACCAGTTAATTTAAGATGAATGAACTTTTTACACAGTAGGGTAGTAATACATGAGGAGCTTGTATTCATGTTCTTAACCAAATTATTCACAACATGAAGTTGTGGAAAGATAATGTAACATAGAGTATTACTCTGTTCTTGTTGATATCACAAATCTAATGTTATGGTATTTTATGGTAAATAATCAATACCTAAACTAAGTAGTAAACAACTCATAACTAACCATGTATGAAGTGTTTACATATTTTAATATAGACAGTCTAGGCCAAAATATCAGCACCCTGGCACCTGGTTTTGAATTGGCTAATTCGTCATTTCTTTCTGAGAATTGTAGAAATTTAAGAAATTCTTAGTGTTTGTAAATGAAGAGAAATTATTTGGTTTGCAGTGGAATAAAACACAAATAAAAGGGTGAACAATGTTCTAATTTTAAGTTTACACCTTATAAAAGAATAATTACATTTCCTAGAAAATATTATTGGTAACTTATAGAAGTAGTAAGAAATAATTCGATTTCTGGTGACTGCAATACAAAAGATGTATAATTTAACACACAACTCTTATTCTGCTGATTCATGTTGTGGTGATGGACAAATGTGAATGACACAGGGATTCTAGGTACTACTTCCTCTCTGACAGATTCTGAAAAACAATGAACAATGAAACAATGAAAAACAAATGAGCGCCCTCCTACTATTATTATTTTTTTACTTTCTGTCCCAAGCTGCATCCAGATTTGTCCAGGTTTTTTAGTCGCCAGTCCGGGGGCATAACGTGAATGTTATGTTATGTTAATTTTCTGAGAAGGTATAATTCAAGATTAGTGGACAATCTCAGGCCAACAAGTCAATCTCAGGAGACCTTGATGTTACTGTTTTCACTATGTGATGTTACCACAAAGTTACTGTTTTCACTATGTGATGTTACCACAAAGTTACTGTTTTCACTATGTGATGTTACCACAAAGTTACTCTTTTCACTATGTGATGTTACCACAAAGTTACTCTTTTCACTATGTGATGTTACCACAAAGTTACTGTTTTCACTATGTGATGTTACCACAAAGTTACTGTTTTCACTATGTGATGTTACCACAAAGTTACTGTTTTCACTATGTGATGTTACCACAAAGTTACTCTTTTTACTATGTGATGTTACCACAAAGTTACTCTTTTTACTATGTGATGTTACCACAAAGTTACTGTTTTCACTATGTGATGTTACCACAAAGTTACTCTTTTTACTATGTGATGTTACCACAAAGTTACTGTTTTCACTATGTGATGTTACCACAAAGTTACTCTTTTCACTATGTGATGTTACCACAAAGTTTAATCCCCATGACACTCTAGCCAGCCTACCTAAGCGGCCATAAGAGAAAACAGACAACGATATTTTGAATGGTACCTTGATCCACCGCCGTACAGATTCAAATTAGCCCTCAAATACAAGGTTTCATCAGTCCCCAAGTCATTAAGGGGTTATAAATTCCAAAAACCAGGAGGACCTGCTGAGAGAGGGAAAAACAAAAACATACTGGAGTTGCCAAAACACATGAACGACCCAAAATACCTCTGTGCAAATGTTTTGTGGACAGATATGACACATCATCTTTATTGTATGTTTACAGAAAACAAACTAAAGCTTTCATAAAAAGTAACCATCCTTCTTAAAGTCTGTAGACGTTTTTAGATGTTTTGATGTTACTATGCTTCCTCTTAAGCTTGGTGCTTTGAATGTGTGCCTGGCATCGTGGGACCAGATTACCATGATTGTCATTGTGGAGCGCAATGTTTGACTCAGTGTCAAAAAGCTGGGTCTCCGTCAAAGATGATAGGTCACCTACAAGAACAACATACTCAAACACACTTCAAAAAGTACCTAAGAATAGTTTAAGACAGCTTGAGGACACTTCTAAAATGGCCAGTAATATATTTAGATCTAAAACCCACTGACAACAACAGTGGAGAGAAAGAAAGCACCGTTTAAATGTAACAGAAGACCCAACAGTGTACTCAGTTGGAGTGAGGGATTGACAAATAGAAAGTGGTTACTTGTAAAGACAGGATTTGCAGTTGTTCTTCTTCGATTTAAGCCACAACCTTGAGAGAGTAGACGTGGGCTGAAATGACAGCACCTTGGGAAACGTCTGTGTCTGGAAATTAAAACAATTGACATGCTGAAACAGGTGTTCAGAAAAACATGAGATAGTGCCCCAGGGTTTTCACACCAGTGAATGCAATACAAGCTCATACCTTTTATTATCAAATTCATCGTTTTAGGATTCTATGGCATACTACAATATATTTTGAACACACCTTTTTGGAGGTTTTGAACAAATATCGTGTGCTTTCGAAATTTCATAAGACAGTGTTACAGAATAATAATATTGTGTGCACATATTTTGCTTTTTTTCTTTTCAAATATTGGTTTATAGTTGTATTAGTAGCAGATAGTGGCTTAATAGAAAAGTATAAAGATTACTGTGTTTCTTACTCAACAGCCCAAATTAAGATTCTCATACATGTTTGCTTCAGAAGATGTGTTCATAGTCCATATCACTGACCAGAGGCCTGTACGAAGCCGGATTTGGGGTTAGTGAGGTAACTTAAGGTTTAACTCTGGGTTATCTGTATCACGAGGTTCAGTCACCCTCTATTAGGGTAGATTGTCATTGTAACTTACGCTGTACACCTAACCTGCTGCGGAGCAGGTTATGTTCAAGTTAACAGATCAACACATCGGAAAGCACCGCCTACTGACCAATCAGTTGTCTTGGAAAGGGGCATCACAATCCTAATTTGATCCCGTGGGCCTCGGGCTGCGAATAGGAGACGGTCTGTGTAGACAAGAGTTTTTAGAGACTGGAAAAGCCCTTTGGGTTTTCCTGACGAGTATGAAAGATCTAAATTCTCAGCGGAGGGAATAGCTTTTCTTTGTCATGTACCGTCCCGCAGACTGTAAGCATTGAATTGTGTTTTACATAATTATGCTCCCAAGAACACTGCCATGGACATAAGAAATATATTTTAACCAAAATTGTGCGATGCCAATAACAGTAAACAATTATTTTAAAAGAAGAAGATTTATAAATATAGAGAGAGAAAAATAATTTCCACTGCCTCAGATCTGGTAAAATCTACAAATGTTTTTACCCTTCACAGTTTGAACTTGACAATATGGGTCTAAAAGGAAATGTATAGTAGTTATTATTTTGTCTTGGACACGAAAATAGACAAATAATAAGTATTACTTCCCTAGAACGCCGAAAATGGACATCTGAGATGTGAAGTATGGTTGAATGGACTTCTCACGTAGAATTTATTTTGAATGTAAATTAAATAAAGGGTGATCTCTGACTGTGTGTGAGAGTTTAGTGGCAGTTGGGTCTATGGTCTCAAAAAAAAACATTTGAATGTAGGAATATACTCTATTTAAAAAAAATTGATAGATTTCAGAAATGTAATTTGGTACATTGGAGGTCTTTTTAATGTTGAGTTGAAGAACTAAAATTGCCAAACGTGTAGCTTAAAACACGGATATGTAATTCCTTTTTGATAGTTTCAGTTTACAACTGCTGTGCTAGTGCGCCACCATCTGGTCCTTACCATGGATTTAGCATGTGGCATGTTTTTAACATAGGCCCCTACTGGCAAGGTGGCATTTCAAAAAAGTTTTTTTGTTTAGTTTTAGTTTAGACTGTTTTTAATGTTAAACTAAAACGTTCCCAGCATACATATTTATGAGATGAGTTTAATGAGAAGTCTAGAAAACAAACTGTGTTTGAGATATAAGTCTATATTTTTGCACATCTTATTAACCGTAAAGAACGTCAACTTCTGTGACAAACAATGACAATAACTTTTTGCAGGTCCATTGGCAGTGACACATTTAAATGTAATATCAGCAATGTTTTTGACATATCAAAGAAAAATTACAGGATTACAAGATAAAGGTATGAGTGTGTGTTGATAACTGTTAAGATAAGTCTGTGAGAGTGTTTGAAATATGTATACTTAATTTGTGGAATGGCCTGAATTAATTACGTTCTGTTGGTATTAAATAGTTTATAATGGCAATTACTTGCTTTAAGCTATAAAACAAATTTGATCTTTAACTATGCTATTGTGAAGTCTCCCTCAAAGGCTCTTTATGGTGCCCTCTGGTCTGTATGCACAACAGTGAGTGTGATGGGAGAATCAGGCTTGACCACAGAGATTGTCACAATCTCATCATGCTTTTCTACAGATCAATACAAAGCCTTGCTAGACAAGAGAAAAGAGATGGAGGCAGCATATTGATGCAGACAAACGTACCTCTGACTCTAGGCTTGCTTGTTCAAAACCGAGCAATCCTCCTTTAAATCTCATGCAGGTTGGAAATGAAATTACTTTGGCTGCAAGACGTGCTTTAACCACATTGTTTTTACCCCTAGTACGTACCTTTAAGCTTATATGTAAGTCTGAACATTGGTATTTATGCATAACTTTCAGAGCCTACAATATCTGATAGTGTGACAATTTCTTCTAAAATTAGAAGGGCCAGCTCCCCTATTGGTCATGGCATGGAAAGCAATTGACGAACCCTGACATTTATGGTCACAACTTTTTTTGACAACATATTTCATACAACATCAACAAATGAAGTTTAAAGATGTAATTCTTTTGTTAAATGCTCTATGAGACACTTTCCAATATATCATACTCAACACAGGTCAACTATGGCTGTTTGAAAAATGCATTTGTGAGTTGAGCTCTGGCAGGAAATGTATAAAAAATGTGCCACGGGTGGCCCAAACAGACTTATCAGGTACATTATAAATGCAAGTTCAACCCTTTGAATTATATTTTATATTAGACTTTTTTTTTAAACATGTATTAACAATGGCAAATACTGTGTGTGCATCTGAAAAAAATCATTTGTGAATCTGTTTTTCCTTATGTGTGGATTTCTTCAAAATATAAAAAACAATGACACATTTTGTGTGAATTCAAAAATAGATTTGTGAATGGAGTCACTTATTTGTTCCTCCCCAAATAGACCTCACTGTATTTCTCACACTCCACATTCCACTGCATTCATCTATGAACATTTCTAATTCTATAGAATCTCCTGAGTCTAATAGAAATCCATCATCCTATTCTAAATCTTTCTATAACATAACAATAACTAAGTAAGAAATGTGTTATATTTTAAAACATTTTTGCCAATATCATGCTTCCTTTAATAGATATTTCAATGGCCTTTTCAGTATCCCGAATGTGTAATCCTTCAGTGTTTCAGTGCCTTGTCTCAGAGTCACCCCTTCTATGTCTGCTCTGGTGACTTTCCTGCTTTCTCTTGTATTCTCTTTCCCATGCTATTCCTTGTCGTTTCTACGTTCCCCACGGAACAAAATATGGGATTCCCCATCAACACAGTACGTAGTACCCGACACCCTGCTCACAGGGGGTCTGTGGTGGCTCAGCTTTGGATCCCCACCTCTAAAAGCACCAGAGGAGATGGGAAGTGGGGATCTAGGAGACATTAAAGATGACCAAGACATGAGGTTATTATCTATCACTTTATCCTCTTTATCATACGGATCTGTTTTCAAGACGTTCTATTCCATGGAGTCCATAACCAGTTCTAGACAGACACACTTCATTTGAAGAGGCTGAAGCTCCACCTGCCCTTGGCAGATCCTCCAGCCAGTTCAAACCTTTCAAAGAGTGGATCCTGAGTGCTGGACCTGCAGCCTTGTATAGCAGAACAAATGTTTTAATGCTTTTTATTGGATTAGCCCACTTAAAGAGCAGCTCGCTGGTCGATGGTCCACTCACCCGATGGGTAATAGCATTATCCCAGGACTGGCAGACACTGCCGGACAGAGTCATTCTGTCATTGATCGACAGACGCCTTCAGGGCTGCTGCATCAAATCTCTTGTTTGTTTATGAAATATTGATACTGGCAGACATCTCATCCTGAAAACAGGGAAATTCGTTTTTTTCACTGAACCAAATCATTTGGATCCTTTAGATTTTTTAGGGCCGAAGGCAGGATATAGCGTTTAAAGAAGCACCAGTATAAGATTGGTTGCAGTCTATGCCAGGACACCAGGCGAGGGTTTCATCTCTTCTCAAAGTGAATATGAATATACAAACGAAATGCACTGTCAAGATTCAGGACAAACACTTCAGTTGTTTGTAGCGCCCTCTGTCTATGAGGTCACTAGACAATATTAATAAAACCCGTAAATTAAAATGCTTGACCACCAAACCCAGCCAAAGATTGCTCTCCACAACATGGATGCAGTAGTTTGTGCTGGGGTATGCCCGTTGTGCCCATTGTGACAGTCATGATTGACGTGCAATTACAACCAAGCCTTTAATGTAGGGGAAGAGCCTCGATCAATAGTTGTTACCTAGGCAAAGCCCACTGAACCACCAATGAATCAACTAGCTCACAGTGCAGTTTCTATCCATGTCGGCACAAGAATTTAACCTTTAAAAATGACCAGATGGAAAGGATGTAACTCCCATTTAAACATTTGATAAATTACTGTGCACTTGTGTATTAATTATTTGAAGATGCATAGACACTTAATTCGTGTGATTAACTTTTATTTTTTAAATGTGTCACCGCATTTGCGTTCGGGTTTCAGCAGTCTGTTTATGAGAGGCTTTCTAATGTGTTTGAAGAGAAAGATTTCTTACCTGGGCACTGTTTGACACACATTACAACATTACATGGATTTGTTTTACACACATAATTTTTTCATTTGTGGTGAAGTGTTTGGTAAAACATCCACCAGGATAAGCACATATTAGTAAATGTATAATTAATTACAATATGTCACAAAAATAAATGTTGCATGAGGTCCCTTAGCTATTAGTCAATTCATTGTTGAAACCCGTTTTAAAATAAAAGAAACAACGCGCAACGTAGCCTCCTATTTTATGCGCACTGGGCAGGGGAGACGGGGATGATGCAACTAGACCCTGCTTGCCTTCTTCATAGTGAGAGATAATGTCTTATGGATTCTGAGAGGCTTGAGTTACGATAGAGCATGATGAAAGTTAAAGCCCTGTCAGATCCATAAAGCTATTTTATCAAGCGGATAAATCAAGGCCAATTCTCTTCACCTGCTTCAAGCGTAATGAGGGATTTCGCTATGATGAGCTCGGCACTTTGCAGCTCGTCTTCAGCACATTACTGCCGCCATAAGTTATTCATAGACTATCAAACCGAAGCTCTGGTGAGGAAATGCTGACTTATGTGCAAACGTGAATTAAATTGGTTAGGCCCGTTATTATTGTTGGCGCGCAAGCTGGCTGTAATGGCAGCAGAAATCAACACAGCTTCCGTAAAACATATTTGAGTGACAGACATTACACTGTGCATTATGTGTTTACACATCCGTTAAGTGTTAATGTGAATATCACAAAACAGACGTAGTTTAATCAGTTAATGATGTGTTTATTTTATGATGACTAATGAATTAATAGGAAGGAAACGGACACGATCCTTTTTAGGCCTTTAGGCAGCTGTAGGCTTATGCTGGTGAAGAAATAACTACTGAATATGGCACAATCTGCAGTTTGGAAAGTGTTGCTCTTGTTTTAACGGTTCAGAGAGTAGCCTCCATGTTGGAAAGTGTTGCTCTTGTTTTAACGGTTCAGAGAGTAGCTTCCATGTTGGAAAGTGTTGCTCTTGTTTTAACGGTTCAGAGAGTAGCCTCCATGTTTTCTTCTATTGTTATCATGGCTAGCCTGTTTTTTCCTTGGAGAGACAAAATGGGAGTACTGGCCAGCAATTACAATCCGAGTAAAAATGTTCTTTTAATCTACAGAAATACTATACTGAAGGCGAAAACTGTTATTATTTTGTTTATTTGTCATATGGAAAGCATAATGAGTGTAAAGAGCAAAGAGGGTTAATCATTTATATAGTTTGTATACTAAAATGATTAATAATGAAATGCATACACACAGGGCAGAACTAAGAACAAGGAATAACATCACATTCTAATGTCGTTTCAAGTTCAACCCTAATAGATAACTAGAAACAAGTTCAACACTAATAGAGATCTAGAAACAAGTTCAACACTAATAGGTATCTAGAAACAAATTCAACCCTAATAGATATCTAGAAACAAATTCAACCCTAATAGATATCTAGAAACAAGTTCAACCCTAATTAATATCTAGAAACAAGTTCAACCCTAATAGATATCTAGAAAGAAGTTCAACCCTAATAGATATCTAGAAACAAGTTCAACCCTTATAGATAACTAGAAACAAGTTCAACCCTAATAGATATCTAGAAACAAGTTCAACCCTAATAGATATCTAGAAACAAGTTCAACCCTAATAGATATCTAGAAACAAATTGAACCCTAATAGATAACTAGAAACAAGTTCAACCCTAATAGATATCTAGAAACAAATTCAACCCTAATAGATATCTAGAAACAAGTTCAACACTAATAGATATCTAGAAACAAGTTCAACACTAATAGATATCTAGAATGTGATGCATGCATTATTATTTTCAGTTTTTATTATTCAGAGAAATGTAATACACTTACATAGCAACAAGATTGTAATATTACACAGTGCTATTACTGTATAATTCTAAACGTCTGCTGCCATTTTACTCTGAGTGCACACACAATGCAACATTCCTATGTCTTTCCCAGTAGTGGCAGTCTTCTGGAAAGCTCCATGCTGCAGTGCTCTCTTTGTGACGACTAACAGCGTGGACAACAAAGCCAGACAACTGCTTTCCTAAGACCTCCACCACTGCCGGTGCATCTCCCTTCTTTCCCTGGCTCTCCATCAGCTGCTGAATGTATTCACGGGGAACAGGTTGGGGGTTGTCACTGTATGAAACCACCAGGTTTGTATAGTTTACATCGGGAACATCAAACCAGTTCTGGCCAGCAACGTGTTGGAAGTGCTCTCCAGCTCTCCAGTTACGGTAACTGCTTCCTGAGTGGTTTACTACTCTCACGGACCAGCTCAGCCAATCATATTTCTTGGTGAGGAATGCTTGTAATTTTTGAGCTTGAAGATCCTGGCCTTGAGTCTCTCGGAGGAGACGGTGGAGATCCATTCTGGCTTGCTCTGGAGAGGCTGCTACACAAGCCTCAATGGTTGTCTTCATCTTGGACTCCACCTCTTCCATTTTGCGGCTCCAGTCCTGAATCTTGTCCCGCTCTTCATCTGGGCCTCTGGTCAAGGCACAGTGGCCCAGCAGGGCGATGAGGCCCAGGCAGAAGAGCTCCTTCATCCGCACACAGAAGTCCTCCAGGTGGCGTCGGCTCCTTGCCTCATATCTGCATAATTGAAGATGAAATTTGATTTTTAATTTCGAAATACAGCACTTAATTACCTTTCTTCAGTGTCTTCCAGTTTAAGGTACAGTGAAAGTTGTTGTTTTTGTAAGTCTAAAGCTGATCAGTTCCTTTAAAATAAAAAAAACGTTGATCCTGCAGACAAAGACGTCTATAATGAAGTGATGAAGGATGCATTAACATAATGGACATTAGTGCAGAAAGCAGGAAGTAAATCAGATAGCATAAACCTCTGGACATAAGGACCTTACCTCTCCACAACCTCCAAGATGGACTCCCCAAAACTGTTTGCACCCATGAGTGCATCACACAACACAAAGAGGTTTTTCTCTCCGCCGGTCTTGGCAAAGTGCTCCAGAAATAGACGAGTCTTTACTTCCCTAAATGGCTGCTTTGCCTCAAGAATGTCCATGTACTTCCGGAACTGGTTCCTAATGTTCTCTTCCACGATAAAATATTGTGAATCCAGTTGGCTCCTTTTGATCTCACAGTCGATGTCCTCCAGTTGAGTGGCGATCACATCCAGTTTGTTCCTCACCATTAGGAACTGCTCCTTCACGTAGAACACCTCTTTGCTCTCGACGTTGTCTAAGGCCAGCCGTAGAACCGGAGCTGCAGCCTCACAGAGGGGGAAGAGTTCCCCCACAGAACTGGCCAACACTTCTGCTCCTCTCTCAAACACCTCCATCACAGCCTCAATGACCTCCTTCTTCTGGGCGACCATCTTCTCCAATGGACTGGGCATGGTCTAAGAAAGAGTGAGTGCACAGGTTTCAGCACCCATTGCTATAATATAAGAAATGGTTATCCATTTGTGAAGGACAATCTTTGAAACCTAATGTATGACCTTTACTTTAGGCTGTGCGTCATACTGAACCATCTAGAACCATATATTTTTTATTTTATCACAAAACCTGAAAGATAATAAAATAAATTGTATTATTTGCTTAGAGAGTCACAGTTAAAATATCATTGGCCTTCTATACCTCAGTCTCATTTCATAATAGAAACAAAAAGCTTTTTCACAAATCTTCTCTCATCCTTGTCATGCCATACATTTCTGCATCCTCCTCCCCAACCCGTGAGGTAATGTTTAAGTATCTGTTTTTAACATCCCAAGGATGAGGAGTGGCCCCCACAGACACTGCGTCATTTTATATCTGTCTAAATAGAACAAAGATGCCCATGAAAAGGTAATGATTGTATCTTCTTGATTAAATGATTTGGTTTGGTTTACAAAGTTATAATGTTTGTCTTGCTCTTTATCTACAGTGGTGTGTATTACAGCCAGACTGACTAACATATTGACGGCAGCACCAGACACAGCCTTTAGTGTTTATCCCGTTTCCATTCCAATAGAAGCAGCCCCTTACCTGCAGGAGGATCTTCTGGTCCCTCACGCTTGGTGAACAGCTTTAATATTTTGTGACTTTGCAAGTTATGCCACGATTCTGTTCATGACGGGCTTGAGGATTCTAAAGACAGTTCCAAAAGGTTCACAGAATCTGCAATGTGAACAGAGAGAGAGAGAGAGACGGAGAGAGAGAGCGAGAGAGAGAGAGAGAGAGAGAGAGAGGGGGGGGGTAGAGAGGGAGAATGCGGATAATTATTTTGGTGACTCTCCATGTCAAGCGTCGATGTCACACATCAAGGATGTTCGTCAAGTAGTGTTAATCAACGACGGAAAGAGAAGGAAAAATCTTTACATTTCTATATAACATCTTTGCGCACTTTACGCACAGGTCTTCAACCGCATTTTAAAGACATTCCAGGAGCGCCTGAAGAAGATCAATATGAAATATGCTTTATTAGCTCAATGTGTGGTGATTCCTCCACCAACAACGATTGCCTGAAGTGTATTTCTTATACTGACCTTACCCACATATGGACAGATGACGAGAAGGAAACACCTCTGTCCACCCAAGCTTTTCTTCCAAACGTGGTAATTTGTTATAGCTTCTGATGTATGAATTGCTGCCTGTTTTTTTAATTGTATTTGTTTTAATGTTACCTGCATTTTGAAGCCTATTTGTTTAAGAACCTGCATTTAGAGCAAGCTTTTCTCAACCAGACTCTGGTTTGACATAACTGATTAAGCCTAGTCAGTAGTCTCGTATCAATCGCTGCATTAAATGTTATCGTCAAATACAATTATTCAAATATAAACGTATACTACGAGGGTCAGCTCCTAAACGTTCGCCTTAATCTGACGAGTATTATTTTGTTTTTGTTTTACTAAATACCAGGTAGTTTCGTACTGATGAAGCTCGCTCTATTCTGTATTTTAAGGGTCAGAGATTGGATAAATATCAACCAGACGCCCCTGGACCTTTGCTTTCATCAGTGCATTCGTTGATGACCATGAATCCTGTCATATCGTGGTCATTGGCCTAGGACCACCGTGCAGGTATGAATCTCATTTCTTTAAACTACTTAAACGACTTTTTGTTCTTCCGACCCAGAAGGCTACGGATAACCCGTTTTTCAGGATAATGTGTGGATAGGCCAACCACAGGAGCTTAACTTGTTAGCTCATCTGTTGCTTAACTTGTGAGCTCATTTGACCGCGTTTCTGATACATTCTAATAAAAGGAACTTTATTCTAGATTTTCATTCAGACATATTCTTTGATCCCGCAAACATATTGTCAAGAAGTGGAGAAAAAATACTATTTTGGCCAATAATTACATTGTGCAAGTCCACTAACCGATACAGACCTTCATAAATGACGCGCGTCTTGTAAAATGCAACGCAGTTTGGTCAAATGAGGCCCTCTTGTGGCGCTGTGCAATTTGCAAGCACATTGGTCTTGACCCTTTCCGTCCCTTATCAAATATTATCTCAATTTGTCTTTATATAAATGTGATTCCAGTGAGTAGAAATCCCAACTTTTTAGAGAAAACAGGCATATTCCTAGAATTGTATTCGGAATCTTCAAGGTTTGGACAGCTGTTACTCTTAATTTCTTTTGAGCTGGTTCTGCCTTTATGAAATGTTAAATAATTTCTGAATGATTTTTTTCCCTTGTGGTTTGCCGTGGACTCAAATTTGACCAATAATACATAATATGCCTTTACTATATATACTAAAAAATATACTTTATCTACCTAACCATCCATACTTTTAAATTGACACATCCAGTTTAATCTTTACAAATATGAAATTGAAGGATATGAACAAGATCATTATTTAATACACATTTATTTCATTTTGTTGGATAGTACAGCCAAGCAACAAATAATGTAACAAATAATAGGCTGCTATGTAAGTTCATGTACATTACATTTCAGATAGTTTTGAAAGACAGCGACAACAGCTTTTCCTTATCAACCTTGACATTTTTATTTTAAACAGCATTATGAATATAATCATTATCACATCTTGCCTACAATACAAACTGTATGAGGGATATGAGCACATATCATATAACTAAGCCATTCTGTTACTTTTATGAGTTGGTCTCAAGCATTAAAGGCTTGGAGTGAAACATTTGCTCAGCAAACACTTTAAACTCAATAAACTACAATGGCAATCAGGCCCTGACAGAAAGGCAGGAACACTACAAACATAACACAAAGAAATCGGAAGAATCTTTGTAGTAGGCACTGTTAATCTGATCTGAAAGTGTCTGCGTAGACAATATTGATTCTGGATTCAAATGAACGCGTTAGGTTTCAAATATATTATGACAAAGTAAGTTCTAAAGGTAAATTAAAACATTACAAACCATTGTTAAATTGAGTAGAGACCAATGAATGATTCTTGGACACCTGTGATTGCTTGTGATTAACAATAATGGGGAAAGCTAACACATTTTACAATGCCAGATTTGACCTGTGAAGGCCTGTTTACGGTTTGGAGTTTCTCAATAAGAAAAGTTGTAACAAACAAAATAACAAACTATAAAAAAAAAATGAGGTGTGTGTAATGCATTTACTGTGTTATAAGTGCTATAACTAAAAGTCTAAATTATGTTCTTGATAAGATGTCTTGGGAATATTTTCTGTCAAAAGTGCATGTCAGGGAAGCGTATGTAGTTCATTACCATAATGTCCAATCAGACTGGTTCATTATTTAGTGTTGTTACTTATTCACGACTTATCTCAAGGGTAGGAGAACAGTCTCTATGCCACACTTATCAATCAAAAGGCCATGATGTGAACTGAGATATGTGGTAATTCCTTGCAAGGCATTACATTTAATACACTGCTATAGTAATTTATCCCCCTGGAAGCTTTGATAAACATATGTACTAAATCCCAGAGGCATTTTCTTACATATTCACTACAGTACCAACTCAATAGGTTAAAATAGAAAGATTTAGAGATTTTTTAGTGTTTTTAAATTTGAAAGTCAAAATTATATTGATTCTCAAAAAGTGATAGACTTTTCTAACTGCCTGGTCAGCCAGATAAACGTAGTGCTTGATAAGTACAGAGAGATGAAATAACTGCCTGGTCAGCCAGATAAACGTAGTGCTTGATAAGTACAGAGAGATGGAGTACATGAGGGAGGGAATGAAGATACAGGTCCCAGGTACAGGATGTAGCAGAAAGGCTTCTACTCGCTCCCCTTTTCTTCAGTTGCACTTCAAAAGAGCCTCCTGCATCTTCTCCTGCACGTGCTCCATCTTCTCTGTCCACTCCTCACTCAGGCCCTCCTCGTCGTCTCCGATGACGGCAGCGTAGCCCATCAGAGCGATGAGGCCGATGCAGAACAGATAGGTGAGGCGAGTGCACAGGCGTTCCATGGTGCGCCGGTCACCCTGGGAGTGCTTCAGGTACACCTCCAGTATGGGCCGGCTGAAGAGCTTGGGCTTGCCAACCACCCCCTCATAGAGGGTGTGCAGGTTCTGGTCGCCCAAATCGTGGCCATAGCTCTCCTCAAAGTCGTCTTTCTTGAGCCCCTGGTGCGCCGGCCTGGCCTCCACCATCTCCATGAACTTGCGGAACTGGTTACGTAGGTTCTCCTCCACACGGCAGTACTGGCCGTCCAGCGTTTCCTTCTTGATCTGCAGCAGGGCGCTGTGGTTCTGCTGAGATAGTTGGTCCAGGGCCCGGCTGACCGAGCCAAACTCCCGTTTGAGTGTGCGGATGTCCTCGTCATCCACTTGGTGCAGCACCACCCGGATCAGGGAGCCGGCCACACCAAAGATAGGGTTAACCACGGCTGCTGCTGAGGAGATTGTAGCCACACACTGCAGTACCTTGACTAGGCCCTGCTTTAGCTTGGCCCGGTCTTCAACCATCTCTTCGGACATAATGGCTTCCTTGAGGCTACTAATGTTCCGATGTGGAGGGTTGGAAACTGTTGAGGGAGAAAGAGCCGGACAGTGAATTGAGGTATCAAACAGTCGCTTTAGGCTTACAGAATGGGACGTGCTTACATGGAAATGGTTGTCTGTGTAACAGCTTATTTATTACTGAAAACCAAATCAGCTTTCCCTTTTCATATTGTGGACTGATCTTGAAATAATTATGTAGTACACACAAGGAAAGGGGCAGTGATCTTCCCTCTAACAGCTTTGTTGGAGCCAAAGTTACCCTTTAGTTGTGTTAGTGTTTATTGCACCCTCTACAGGCCTGGAGGGTAATGTCCCAACGGGGTAAATACCTGACCAGGAGAGGACCTGGTGTGGCTGATTGGGGGCAACAGCTTTTTACGCCTGTATCTTGCTGTGCTATACTTCTCAACTTTATGCTTACTATTTAAAGATGACTTCATGTTCATGTTCTCTGTAAACCCCAAGCCTGGAAGAAACCCATTTTTGTATTTTTTTTGGCCTACTTCAACCTCTAGAAATTTCTCTTTTTTGTTACCGCATAGCTAGGGCATATCTAGTGTTTATTGCACCCTCTACAGGCCTGGAGGGTAATAGCAAGGGCGGTCAGTAAAGAAACTACTGTCATTCAGTCATCAAGGGAAAGACGAAGGGTATAATAAAGACTTTGTTTGGCAGAGTACAAAAGATGAGACAGTGTTGACCTGTGCAGAACATGGTTTGCAAACCAGTAATCATAATTTTTTTTAAATCAAATTGCAAAATAAATTAAATAAACTTCCACAAAATAACTTCACAATAACATTAAAACATAAGTAAATATGTATTGATATGGTTTGAATCCCTAAACAATATAGACACATTAGTTCTTTCCAGTTAAGGGATTGTAGTTTTTAAACATTTAATATTTAGACATTCAATGTTAATACAGGCGTCTGATTCCCCATTCATGTATTATCTACACCTCTCTCCATTCCCCAGCCCCCACACACCCATGGCAAGAGAATGGTTAACATTTGGATGGCATAATAAACACATACGGATCCCTGGTGTCTTCTAATATCCAAACAAGTATTTCAACCATTATGAGGTTTATCACAGCTTGACCCCACGCACTTAAATATAATGGGTTGGGTTAGGGCAGAGCACGGCTCTGGTGTCTTTGTAATGGCTCACATGTCCTTTGCAGTACTAAATGCTTTACATCAGATTTTAGGAAAAGAAGAGATGACACTCCTGTGAAAGTTTAAATAGACTTTTAAAACGGATAAAATGGAACTTAAATTGGTGATTACCGAAGGAATCTCCACAGGAATAATAATTGATTCTGCAATTTCCTATTAATTGTTATGATCAACGAACAAACAAAATTATTTGATTGCACTATTTAATATGTAAGATTACAAAAGGAATACTTTTTAGAACAAGAACTAAGCTTTAAGACTAGTGGACCAAAGTATTCAGAGAGAGACTTGAGACAGTGGTCTCTGTTTTAGGAGAACAAAGAACCACTGTTTCACAGCCGGTACGGAACTAAAGCTCCTGCTTTGAAATGTTCTTGACACATGACACATGACAAAGTCAGACGTTTTAACCGATCAAAATAAGATTTTATTAAAGCATAAGTGTCATCTTAAATGAAAAATACTGAAGTAAATATTCAAAATACTAAATCCAAGTCTTTTATTTTATAGTTAAATTGACAGATGACGCCCATATTGACCCTCTATTGAACCTCTATTGAACCTCTATTGAGGTCAAACTTAAATAGGATGCAAGTTTTGCATTGTGATAAAAAGGAAGACAAGCTCTAAAATATATTGTTATTAATGCAGCCATTTCTAAAATAATATATGAATCACAATCCTGAAATGTTTTCTGCTAATAAGTTGACCTATGTTTTGGGTTTCTTTGCTGTAAAACCGTACATTACAGTTTTTCAGCAGATGCTTCTTTTCAACTTTCTTAGAAAGAGCCTTCACCTAGAGTAGGCCCAGAAAGCTGACTTCCTGTAGCTTTTGGCCATGAAGGAGTTAACAGTCGTGTAGCACAGCACAACCCCGTTCAGCACTTCAGCACCAGGCTGTTCTCAATGTACTTCAATGGAGGGAGCTGAGAGCTCCTGAGCCACATAGACAACACCGCTAGCTTGCTACTGGAGAGGCACGGTGTTTCTGAGCGCTAGTTCTTCTATGCAGCTTGTGTATTACAGGGTATAGCAGAAAATAAGCAGTACACAGACAAACAGAAAGACTGCAACAGAAATGAATCTAGTTTCCTAATGGAAACAAACACGACTGACAGACTGTGATTTTCAATGGCCACACGTCCAGTAGGATTCCAGCTGCAGTAATGTGGGCTGTGGAGTTGCGTCACAGAGGAGAATAGATTTAACTCTTTATCTTCATGGCAAGGCTCGACTATAAAGCTTCTCTTCTTGTCCGGGACAAGAAAAAAAAAAGTAGGACAAGTGAAATAGAGAATTGACTTGTCTGACTGGACAAGAAGCCTACACATACCAAAATACAGCCTTTATTAAACATAGACAACTACATGAATATAACAGAAGTACTGATGCTCAGAACTTGTATATGAACACAATCTTTTTTGTCTATCATTATAATCAGAACAATTGAGAAAGTTACATCTAGCCCTGCAAGACCAACCACCCTACCTCAAATAGCTGTTAATTGGCTGAAGCTCATGTCAGTGAACCTTGCTAATTTAAAAAAAGCTACCATAGTGAAGCAACTGTTGTACTAAAACTACACAAAAACATAGTTAGCCTACTTTGCTCATGACTGGTTGAGGCTGCAAACACCAACAGCTAACAAGGAGCTCCTCTGAACATATCATGAGGCTGCTATGAGCTAACAGCTAACAAGGGGCTCCTCTGAACATATCATGAGGCTGCTATGAGCTAACAGCTAACAAGGGTCTCCTCTGAACATATCATGAGGCCACTATGAGCTAACAGCTAACAAGGGGCTCCTCTGAACATATCATGAGGCTGCTATGAGCTAACAGCTAACAAGGGTCTCCTCTGAACATATCATGAGGCCACTATGAGCTAACAGCTATGTGCAGTGGCTAGTAGGCAAAACATGGCCCAATTGACCTTATTCAAAACAGGTTTCTCAGTTGGGAGTAAAGGAAAGAGGCGCTATAATGCCACGATTAACTTTGTAATCTGAGTTTTTGATAAGTTAAGGTAGGCTTGTACCATTAAACAGGTTTACAGTTTCACAGCACGGTCAATTGTATTTTTATACTTTTGACACTAAATGATATGAATGACGAATTTGATTTTCATCAGTTCTACAAAACTTCTACCTTTACTTGCCAGTATAAGTCAATATCTGGTTATGGCACCTATGCCTCAACATTTCCAGTAGTTCCTCATAGGTAGCCTATACACTTTCCTGACACAAAACACAAGGGATTATTTTTACCATGGAAGGTTGACTGCAATGAAGTAGCCTAAACATATGCCACTAGCATGTGAAAATAATATATACACCGATATTAATTAAAAATCTGCATGATATGGTTGATAACAGCCTGAATGTGCCTATTCAATAGTGTTTTATTATTGTTTTTGTACAGTGAATTTTGGTCAAGTAATTTCTAAGGGGGAGGAAGGGGGGGGGGGGGGGGGGGTAAAACATCTGGGCCACTTGTACAAAGGGGACAAGCTGAAAAACTGTTTCATGTCAGCACCTATTTGTTGTAATATCAGTTAGAGTTTGTGCCAATTAGTTGTTGTTGAATAATAATTGAATTCATTAACTTTAATGAGTTAACTAATTGGATTTTCCCATCCATCTTTGTAAAATCTATTTGTTGGCATCTTACATTCATATCCACTTCACACACTTTTGCCGACATGGTTTTTTATCAAAAGGGAATAACTAAACCAAATGTCAACGAAAAGCAACTATTGGAAGTGCTCAAAGATCACCTAAACATCTCTGGACCGAGCAAGTGGGTAGCAACCCCAATTTAACCCATTGAATATATGAGAGTAGTTCTACACCAGTGTTTGTATGATAGCACATGTATGAATCAGCTAAATCTAAGACCCTGATCCCACTTTCATCTACTTTGAAGCCGAGCAGAAAATAAGCTCACAAAATGAGCTAAACATTAGATTAGGTGGTCAACAATTGTGTCCCAAAATGCAGTTTAATGTTGTATTTGTGTTTACTATGACCATGTTTATGTGGTTGGGCCTGGAGACATTAGATATTGAAGCTCCCAAATGTCTCTGTGGTAAACTCATGCTCTGCCACTAATAATCTAATATTACCATTTTAGCTTCTAATATTTTTGTTATGGTAGAGCTAACCATATGCACACTTAAGCAAAATAGTGATCTAGTTTATTTGTAAAAACAAAGCCTGATCAGGAAGTGCACACATTTTCTTCCCAGAGAAGCGGCCATCTTTACTGTACCCTAGCAATACTCAAAACAGAGCAAAGCTTTTCATATTTTACTATTTGGATCTTACATTAAACAATCTAACACTTAGAGTGATTGTAAGTTTCCTTCTCATTTCAATGTTACTCTATGAATAATGCCATCACAGTCGTATTGTCTTTCTCTACAGTGTATATCCTGCTAGCCAGCTTGGGACACCTTTCCTCTGCCATGAGACCACTAAAGAAGAAACAATTAACAGCTAATCAAGGGAAGACTACAAAAATACAGCCTAATTCCGGACATCTGGTTAGTGTGAGAATAAATCAAGTTCACAACCCCTCTCCAGCATGCTAGAGCCAGCAAGCTGCAGTCTCCTCAGCTATGGCTCCCCCTAGCCGTACGTCCATATTTCCTTGTTCATACACAGAACAATGTCCTGTCCCTCCCTTCTTTACCATATTGTACAGACATCACCCAACACCTGAAAACCTTCATTTCTTGAATTTAATTTTAAGTAAGGAGTATTTATATATCCCCTAGCCATCCCTGAACAGGCAAAGCAATAGTTGGTAGAGGATCCTTTACCTTCTTTCCAGAGTGCTTTAGTCTACACCACCCTCTCCAAAGTCTCAATCTCGATATCCTCCTTCTTCTTCCCAGCAGTCCCTGCAAGAAGGGAAACTTCCATGTAAGTTGAATATGTAGGGGTGCTCATGTTGGACTAAACCATTCTTACACAGCCCAAATGGCCCCTGGTGCCCAAAAAGGGCCATTTTGTGCAGAAATCCACACAAGCTACAACATGCCTGTCCTAAATAGTATATCAGTGGTCCTAAACAGTAAAGCCCCTTCCTCTAACACACTCTGACCTCCCCCTAAGGCCAAGATACTCTGGTCCATCAGTAGTCATACAATCTATACAGTGGAGATATTGTGAGTGCGCAGCTGAGCATTCAAACAGTTTCCAAAAGGTTCTGTGCATTTACCAAGCCCTTGAGCTTTCAGGGGGGGACCCTAAAGTATTTAGTATGTATATTGTTTACTCCCACATACATATATTTATAATAATAGACCAATAAATACAGAAATAGTATGCTCTGATGTAATATACAAACATCAGAGAGAAATCTAATGCTCCACACGCACCTCTCCAAAAGGACATGTGTTTCCAATGGAGCTGGAAGGAAAACCCAGAGAGGTTTAAAAAGATAACAATAAAAGAATTGTTAAACATTTCACAGCTTTAATACTCAATGTAAATATAGCAGGTATATAAATCCCTATTTTGATAATTTTATGTATTAAAGGGCTTCGAGAAAGGTTAATAACAATTAGCAAAGGAAAAGTATGTTTACCTTCTTAGCCATAGAACTGAAATCAGCACTATCTGTTAAAAAGCTTAACTCAGCTACAAGTTACTATATATCTGATCTTTCCTAATATCTAAGTTACTTTTAATTTTCATTTCCTAAGGTCAACAGGCTGTGATTAACTCAATTCTCCGCAGCAAAGTTGGGCTATCACCACACTGAACTACTCTGGAGTTGTCCAAAATAAGTTAGCCACATTATTATAAGATAATGTCCTATATTAGGAAATAGATTCAAACAGACTTTTTTTTACAAAAATATCAAACATCAAAAAAACATTGGAGGAAAACAAATGTAACATAATTTAAAATTGGTAAATTATTTCATGTTTCTGCAAGTGGCTTGGGTAAACGCGCATGACTTCCCAAAATATTCTCAAAGCGAAATAAATCAAAATAGGTCATTATTAAATGGCTCAAATTCTATGTCCCCTCGAAGATAAATGAATAAAAAAAATAATAATAACAGTTGACTATCCAAGCACGAACAACACAATGCGTTATAGTTGGAAACCTTACGCAAAATGTACCAAAACTCGCAGGATGCTTCTGCTGTCCCTATACACCTTTGGATCTGATAATGAACGCTCTAGGCTTTTCCAAAATATCAGTTTAGGTCCATGTCTATACAATATGGGTCTTAACGCGTAGATTTGAATGCGCCAGGCGCCAGAGAATGCATCCAGTTTTAAAAGAGGCTCAGCAAGTGAGCCGGAGCAGACAGCTGATGCGAACAGCTAACAGCAGCTGTCCAAATACATCAGATTCGGACAAGTCAGAAACAGAAGCAGTCCATAGGCATGGTCTACTGTAATCCGTTTAATTTCTTTCACTATTCTGTCATTATTTATGTCGGCCCAATAAAGAATTCGTTGGTGGTTGAATGCGCCATATTTACCCTACATACAAATCTGTATTTCCCATTGACGCCCTGGACATTAGGTTGCATGCTGTGGGGGTTTGTTGTGGCCAACGAATGATTTTCAGGTAGCAGACGTAATAACCAATGACAACAAGGAAAATATTTGACCATGTTGCCTGATGCAATCCATGTAAAGCCTATGCTAGCAAAGGCATACATCATTTGCATTAAACCTATAGGCTACAATACCACAGTAAAAGAGCATGAATAATATCATTAACTAAAAAAACTCCGCGAACGTTTTTCAGCCCTCTCCTATCATCCTATGGTCATTGTCATTGAAACATGTGGATATATGAATATGTATCGTCTTCACATAATAGCTGTTAATATTTCGCAATTTGTTGTTGTAATAAAATTGTTGAACAAACATATACATTTTAAACTTACATGTATTTATATTCCAGAAACTGTCTGGCCAGCCATTATGAAACTGGCTGCCTTCTTTGTAAGAACAAAGTAAAACGTTATAGAGTGAAATGTTGTCATTGTCCAATAGGGCTATCAATTTTTTATTGTATTTAATCGCATGAGTATCCATAGTTAAACGCAGGTTAATCGCACATGTTTTATCTGATAAAAAAACTACCTTAAAGGAAAAATGTTAAGGTTTTTAGTACTCATATCAGCATGTGAGTGGATGAAAAATAAATCGTGCTTTATGTAAATGTGTTAATTATTGGAAATCAACTAACAACACGAAGCAAATATTGTCCAGAAACCCTCACAGGTACTGTATTTTGCTTGAAAAATATGCTCAAATCATACCATGGCAAACTCAAGCCTGCTAAATTTGACATCACTTAGTAATATATCAATAGTAAGGAAGTATCTCACACCATGTAGCGAGTCCAACCTATTTTTAAGCATTAACACAAATCAACGGACTGAAACAATCCAGGAACCCACACAGCTCAATCATTTACCAATACGCTCAAATCACAACTAATGGCAAACTCAAGGCCAAGAAACGATGCATCTCCAAAGAGAGACTCATAGCACCACGGGTACGTCAGCTAAATTGAGCAAATCTTCAGTACATTATCAAGTGTGGTCTGCCGCAAGCAAGATGTTTTGGGGCTATTGGGTCTGTATGCTTTAGCTCTGTGATTGGCTAGCAAATAAGAATAGATGTCCCATGGTAAGTCAATTCACATCGACAGTAACTGCAAATAACTTTGGTCTTGTCGACAGACCCATCTGGTGTGGCCTTGTAGTGAAACTTGCCATTGAAATGTATTTATTGCTTACTAGTGAGCATCCGACTCACAACTGCATTAACGTGTTTTTTGACCTACTCTCCAAACATACTGTCAACACTGTATTTGAAAATACATAACCTAGATGTATAAAGTCAAAATGCAACAGTATTCTACTTCCACTCCTCAGGTGTGAGAGGGTCTGTGTGTGCATACTGTTGTTCAAAATAAAGGATGTCATGTTAAAGACAGTCAAGAACCTAAGCACGCCCTGCAGCCCAGTAGGGAGCAGCTGATCAATACAGCAGGTACATAAGTACATACGCTCAAAAGTTGCACAGTGTTCAATGTTGAGTGTAAAACGTGACAAGAAGAAGGATTATGCAGCCATGTGTAAATCTAAAGATGTTTCTATGGAAACCAAGCTGACAGGTGCGGATTCATGTGTCAGAGAAGCAGTGACTAACGCATAAGTAGGCCAAAGACATTGTGTGACAGTGACTGATTGACAGGCCAACCTGCGCATTGGAGGCCATGCTGTCAACTTTAAGTTAGAGACTGGGGCTGATGCTAATGTTCTCCCCTAAGCAATTGCTAACAAGCTGCCCATAAATCTGAAAAGGAAATAGACTGATACTTATAACTTTTGATGAAACCCATATCACACTGGAACGGTGGGGAAGCTACATCTGCCAACCCAGCATAAGCAGTTTCCCCTACGGTGCTCTGTGGCTAATGTATCCGACACATTCACTCTGCTGAGCAGATATAAGTTCCACTGCCTTTCTTTTAGAATGCAATTTGTAAGGAATATGTTCGACCAGATGACGTCGGAGAGCTTTGGAGATTTGTGTTTGCTTTATTAAAGCAGATAGCACAATAATAGCAGCTGCTAACCAAGCTGAATATGACCACATTCTACAACAGGTGATGAACAGAGCTTCACTTCTAAATGTCAAGTTCAACCGAGACACAACTCATGCTGAAGAAAGTTTAGTTTATGTGGTGGGGAAAGCCAGATGATTCCAAGGTGAGAGTAATCACAGATCTGCCTCCAGCACCCGATAGGAAATCACTTCAAAGGCTGCTGGGTATGACACTCAACCTAGACCATTATATCCCTAACGAGGCCAAACTTAATGGACCATTAAGGCAACTTATCAGACAGGCATGGACTGGCATTGGCTTTCAAAATAAACCACTAAGCTAGAAAAATTCAGCACAGCAATTGTCCCAGCCCCAGTCGTGTAATTCCACAATCCACATGAAGAGTTTCAGATACAAGAAGATGCATCCAAGGACCTCCCATAGCATCACAGGCAATGTCTGATGCAGACTGAAAGTATGCCTGGATTGAAAATAGCAGGTCCAGAAATAAAGAATGTCTCTATTGAAAAGAGCAGGTCCAGAAATAAAGAATGTCTCTATTGAAAAGAACAGGTCCAGAAATAAAGAATGTCTCTATTGAAAAGAGCAGGTCCAGAAATAAAGAATGTCTCTATTGAAAAGAGCAGGTCCAGAAATAAAGAATGTCTCTATTGAAAAGAACAGGTCCAGAAATAAAGAATGTCTCTATTGAAAAGAGCAGGTCCAGAAATAAAGAATGTCTCTATTGAAAAGAGCAGGTCCAGAAATAAAGAATGTCTCTATTGAAAAGAGCAGGTCCAGAAATAAAGAATGTCTCTATTGAAAAGAGCAGGTCCAGAAATAAAGAATGTCTCTATTGAAAAGAGCAGGTCCAGAAATAAAGAATGTCTCTATTGAAAAGAACAGGTCCAGAAATAAAGAATGTCTCTATTGAAAAGAGCAGGTCCAGAAATAAAGAATGTCTCTATTGAAAAGAACAGGTCCAGAAATAAAGAATGTCTCTATTGAAAAGAGCAGGTCCAGAAATAAAGAATGTCTCTATTGAAAAGAGCAGGTCCAGAAATAAAGAATGTCTCTATTGAAAAGAGCAGGTCCAGAAATAAAGAATGTCTCTATTGAAAAGAGCAGGTCCAGAAATAAAGAATGTCTCTATTGAAAAGAACAGGTCCAGAATTAAAGAATGTCTCTATTGAAAAGAGCAGGTCCAGAAATAAAGAATGTCTCTATTGAAAAGAGCAGGTCCAGAAATAAAGAATGTCTCTATTGAAAAGAGCAGGTCCAGAAATAAAGAATGTCTCTATTGAAAAGAGCAGGTCCAGAAATAAAGAATGTCTCTATTGAAAAGATCAGGTCCAGAAATAAAGAATGTCTCTATTGAAAAGAGCAGGTCCAGAAATAAAGAATGTCTCTATTGAAAAGAGCAGGTCCAGAAATAAAGAATGTCTCTATTGAAAAGAACAGGTCCAGAAATAAAGAATGTCTCTATTGAAAAGAGCAGGTCCAGAAATAAAGAATGTCTCTATTGAAAAGAGCAGGTCCAGAAATATGAACGACCCCTTAACCACAGACCAGACCATGTTGATTGCAGACACTGTCAAGGGCTGTGCAACTGACTGGTACAGCAGAAGAATGTGGCCTCCAAGAAAGTCATCTATGCTGTTACTACACATCCAACAATGGAGGATGACATAATTCAGCATTTGTTAGTCAGATAGTAACAGAACAGACGGTAAACTAACTTGTTGAAATGGATTGCCAGATAAGAGGACTCACCACTTGGCTTGCTGCCTTATTGACCATCATATACTTCACATATACTACCTTATTGACCATCATATACTTCACATATACTACCTTATTGACCATCATCTACTTCACATATACTACCTTATTGACATTGAAGACGATCTCGTCATAAAATGTTCCACTTTTATTCCCAGAACTCAGTGCTGACAGACTGAGGCTCCACAGTAAATGTCAGGGAAGTCAGCGCTCCTTAGTGCAGGACCAAGCACTACAGCACTTGCCAGGCCTCTCCTAGGATTTTACATAACAGTAGGCATAACCCTAGTCTATGTCAGGACTCTAACCCTAACCCTAGTTCATGTCATTACTCTAACCCTAACCCTAGTCTATGTCAGGACTCTAACCCTAACCCTAGTCTATGTCAGGACTCTAACCCTAACCCTAGTCCATGTTAGCACTCTAATCCTAACCCTCGTCCATCTCAGGATTTGCAGCAGGCTCAGACTCGAATCCAGGGGTTACCGCGGGTAAAACCTACCCACCTTTACTGGTCATGGTTACTCTGGTAGTTACAGCCGACGTCATGAAGTTACTCCTAAACTTACCTGGATAAACCAGTTACCTCGCTTGGTAGTAAAGCCCTCTGGTCTGTTAAAAAGATCTGAAGCACAAACAAGTGTTGACCCACATATTACACACCTGTCACAGGGATGTGCTTGCTGCTCAACTCATCGTGAGCCATGTCTCTCTTTACCTGCGAGTGCTGCAGTCCTGCAGCTTTCTTTTTTCTTTTGACGCTCAGGAAAAGTGGGACGGAAGAAGACCTACGACAGGTAGACATGGCAGCGGCCTGGGAGGGGGAGACACCAGTAGTCTAGTATACCAACTCTAAACAAATCATCAACATGCACTTAGTCTAGTATACCAACTCTAAACAAATCATCAGCATGCACTTAGTCTAGTATACCAACTCTAAACAAATCATCAGCATGCACTTAGTATAGTATACCAACTCTAAACAAATCATCAACATGCACTTAGTCTAGTATACCAACTCTAAACAAATCATCAGCATGCACTTAGTCTAGTATACCAACTCTAAACAAATCATCAGCATGCACTTAGTCTAGTATACCAACTCTAAACAAATCATCAACATGCACTTAGTCTAGTATACCAACTCTAAACAAATCATCAACATGCACTTAGTCTAGCATACCAACTCTAAACAAATCATCAACATGCACTTTATTCCAAACTCTAAACAAATCATCAACATGCACTTAGTCTAGTATACCAACTCTAAACAAATCATCAACATGCACTTAGTCTAGCATACCAACTCTAAACAAATCATCAACATGTACTTTATTCCAAACTCTAAACAAATCATCAACATGCACTTTATTCCAAACTCTAAACAAATCATCAGCATGCACTTTATTCAAAACTCTAAACACTTTTTTTCAGTTGCTTGGATACAATACACATAAACCTAAGATCATTTGTTCATTGAACACAAATCACCGGCTCAAAATGACACAACGTAACATCCAAGTACTACCATTTCAAAATGTCATTCATACATAACATATGAAATTACTGTTTTCATAAATCAGTACATCATACAATGCATCAATCAGCTAACTATACAACTGCTCAAAATGATAAGTAACTGTTTCCTAACTCATAATGCATGGCACTATGGAAACTGATAAACAATATTCCATGTTTAGCTCATGCAGTTCCAGGGTAAAGACATCCATTGACACCGATAGTTGTGGTGCATTAATCATACTATGGATGTAGTACTTTATCACCATCCTGTATCAGACACTGTTTCTATTGTCCCATGGTTGTCAGTTCCAGACCCTGTTTTCAGGTTTGACAGTATTTATATGCAGGTCCTTGGCATTGCTTTTCCAATACTGACAACTCGCTACTAATGATTGATTTCACATTGTAGTAAGAGTATAAAAAGATTAGGATGATAACAAAAACTCCATCAATTGAGAAGCACCCTTTTTGAAACACCCCCAAATCAATCAGATTGATTTGACTTTGATGTATCGAATGACCTAGTCTAGGGTAACATTCAAGAAACAGTTTAGCAGTACAAACATTTTCTACAAATGTGACAGGGGGGTTCAAATGGAAGTTCGTTTCTTGAGAATGTCATATATCCGCCCTAACAGTTTAAGCCCTAACTGCTATGGTATGTAGAGGACACCTCGTATGCCCTGCTTCACACACTACTAAAACATACGCAGCAAACGTCACGTTAACTTGGTACAGTAGCCATAACTCACAATCTGCTAATTTTAGTGAATTGTGATACTTTCGCCACTAGATGGCGGTACACAGCTGATAACGATGCCTTTGGAATGATAATACTTTCATCTTTAGTTTGCCCTTGTCTATACATGAGAATATATTAATGAGGATATATTCTATATTCATAGATATTAAAGTAAATGCTTATTCTAGTTGACAGAAAATGAATAAACCATAATTAATAGTGAAAAATGTACACAATCTCATGTTTAGAATGGCCAAATAACAACTTTTAAAAGCAGAATGACCAAAAATATTCAATGTTATACTACTAATGGATACACCACCAAAAGGATATATGTATTTTTTACTTTTCAACTAGACAAGAGCCTTAAAAATAAAATCATAAACATTGCAAACACTTTCACATTAAAATGCAAGTACTTTTTCGGGTCTCACATTTGAGTGAATATGTTTCTTTCATCATATGTAGCTTTCCAAGTCAAAAGCCATTTTATCACTTGAGGGCTGCTCTGTCACGCTGTATGAAGTGACCCGCACGCTGAAGCAAAGTGGTGGATGTGTCTTAACATCGGGCCAGGGCAGTGGCCAATTGTATGTGGAGTGGTTTGGGTCAAATTGTCTGTGAAGCTGAGTGTGTGTGTGTGTGTGTGTGTGTGTGTGTGTGTGTGTGTGTGTGTGTGTTTGTGTGTGTGTGTGTGTGTGTGTGTGTGTGTGTGTGTGAGTGTGTGTATTTGTCTGTCTGCAAGTATGTTGTCTTGCAGCTGTGTGTCTGTGAGGGGGTGGGGGCAGAAAAGGTTGGAAAGTGTTGGAGCAGATAATCTGTCTCCCTCCCTCTGCCCCCCTTGCCCTGGCTCTCACTCCCTTTCTTTCCCTGGCTCTATGCTGTGCCAGACGTAAAGCAACAGCAATTTGTGCGATTTCACAGCTCACTGACTCCCTAAAACTCTGACAGCCTTGCAGTGAGAGGAGGAGGAGGAGGAGGAGGAGGACTGAGAGACCTGGAGTGACGAAGAGGGATGAGAGGAATTGCATATGGCCATGGTGAAAATGTAAAAATGCATTTCCTGAAGGAATGGTAGGAGAAGTGAAGGAGAACTAAAATAGATTTTGTGAAGTCGTACTTGTGACGTTTCCTCACATTCTCTCTAAAGATGTGATCACAAGATACCTTCCAGTGTTATTCCATCACACTGAATAATATATGGAAGAAACAATTGATTATTTGTATTGATTTTGGGTCCATTTATCCTTGAGCAACGATTTTTCATCAAAACTCAGTCCAGGCAGTTAGCCTGTGGATCCAAATGTGGCCATCTCTCGCATTCAGTGTTTTGCTTTCTATAATGTATTGTGTGGGGGATAAGTATCTAAGTGTTGTGGTTTTTAGAGCGGGGTCACACCATCGATACCTTCTAGAGAACCTTTAAAGTCTTCTTCTAAGAGCTGCAGCTGATCTGACAGGTCGTTTCCAGTGGTGCACCTGGCTCAAAACGTTCTCATTTTCTGAAAACACTAATTACAATTTTTCTCAATTGCTTTGGCACTGTTCTCCAATGACTGTTGATGTGACATTCCTCACAACATTGGATCACTTATGTACAACAGAAAGAATATTTCTCATTCTTTGTAACATAAAGACAAATGAAGCACAATTGTCTGCAATTTGAACAATTATTGGTTGTATATGTCCTTTTGATCAAAATAGATTACGTTTCTTTACTGTTGAATAGTTTTCCTCTCCAAACTACAGTATGTTAGTATTCTATCATTGTGTAAGTCATCCCATGCAGAATACTTCATCTAACTGTCAAAATCAGGACAGGAGATAGGATGTCCAGTGATTCCCAGCACTGTAACTTGATTTTGTTACTGTAGTGTATTTCTGCACATAGTAGGCCTAGGTTTTGTTTCCACAGTACATGTTTTGTAGTGTACAGTGCTGTGTAAATTGTCATTGTTTTCTGTTTACTGTATTGTACTGTGCTGTGTGACAAGTGCAGGAAATATTCAGTACAATTCGTTTTCCTCACATCATATACATTGCATGCAAATGTAAGTAGTCTTTTGCTTTGCAAAGTGGAATGTTAAACAATAGCAGTCAGTTAGCTTCAGATAATAACCGTCTGGTATACGCCTACAGAGTAGACATTCAGTTTCAGTGAAACCATGCAGGACACGACTGTATGTTAATCAGGAGATGAGCACACTTCCAGAGTCCACTGTCATTCTGCCTAAACATCTAAACATTTTGTTCCACACAATGTCAAAGGAACTGGTCATTTTGGTGGCAATGGCTTATTCATTGAAATAATAATTTCCTTTTGACACATGAATGAAAGGTTTTGGGTGAATCACAGCCATTTGCAGGTTAACCATAGTGTTTTGTTGCACAGCTCTGAGCACTGTATATTCACTGCTGAGAACTTTAAACTATGTTTTGAGTATTGTGCCCAAAGCAGTTAAGAAAAACTGTAATAGTATTCTACTGACATTCACAGACACTGATGCTCGTCTTCCTATAAAGACCTGCTTTTCCATGCCATGTTTCATGACATTGCCTGAGAACAGACTTTTTTCCATTCTGGGTTCTTGCAAAAACGTTCGTACCCTAGAGTCAAATCAACGGGTTGTCAACACTGCAAGAAAGCTCTCTTGGTACTACTGGGAAGGATAAGAGGGAGAAAGATAGAGGGGTGTTTATACTAAGATAAGGACACAGAGGAGATAGAGGATTAGGGCAGAAAGAAAGAAAGAAAAAAAGAGCTTTTCAGATCAAAGTTTCTACCCGAGTGCTTTGTTGGGAGGACACCTGGGCAGGCTTTGGTGGGGTCAGCCATTGGACTGTTCATCTGCCCAGATGGGGCTCCAGGGGGACCGTTTAGCTGCTGCCCTGTGGGCCACACTCCACGTCCACCCTATAACAGGAAGGGATTCAGTGTCCTCTCTGATCACAGGGTTTCCAAACACACACTGCAGGCTTTATACTCTGGATATGTTATGTCTAAATAGTATGTGCAGAATACAGAATGCAATTTAGCAATATGCATGCGTACCATAAATAAAGGGATGGATGGATGGATGAATGGATGGATGGATGGATGGATGGATGGATGGGTAGAACAAGGCCAGCCAAGGAGGTTTAGGGGCATCCATAAGCCACTCCTAACTCTGCTACACTCATCAGTTATGAAACCCAGGAACTCCAATCCTTCAAATGACCAGAGGCGACTGTTCCACTCTCTGAACATGAAAGTGCCTCCACCAGAGACCCAGTGACAGGTGTACATCACAGGTAACATTACCGTTAGCTCCTCCTATTGGAACTCACTGTGTCTGTGGTTATGACAGGTGTACATCACAGGTAACATTACCGTTGGCTCCTCCTATTGTAACTCACTGTGTCTGTGGTTATGACAGGTGTACATCACAGGTAACATTACCGTTGGCTCCTCCTATTGGAACTCAGTGTGTCTGTGGTTTCCTTTTTATCTGTGGTTCTGACCTTCTGCAGTGCGTTCAGTATGCAGTGATTTATGTACCAAATAAATGTGTTGGTGCCACTGAATGCAAAGAGTGGGTCACTCACAGGGTCAAAGATGGCAGCTCATAAATCCACAGTGAGGTGAGAAAAGGGAGACATGGTCTAAGGAAGGATTGGATGAAGCAGCTCTGGGTGTGGGCACTATTTTAAGATGTGATGTAAAATAGAAAGAAATGAAAACATGGAATTGGTTAATATATGCCCTTTGGAAAGATGCGAATCCAAACCATTTGTGTATCATGAGAGAACTTACCTTGGGGAGATGGTTGGGTTGCTGTTTAGATTGCTTATCAGTCATGCTGACAGTTTGAGGTTGGATGGCTCTAATCTACAGAGTGAAGGGCAGTGTCCCTCACAGCTTTTATGGAGATCAGAAGACTTTAGTAACAGCTAATCTACCCAAGCAACCCGTGGGCCTGCTGATCTGAAAGAAACAGACTTACATTGAGTCATTATTTAAACTAGTCGTTAACTAAGAGGTATTCATACACCCCTGCATATTGCATACCACTGACTGACAAAGAGCTGCTATGACAAGATAAGCATAATATCTATATGAAATATATGAAATATGAACATGAAGGTTGTTGGTCGGCTTATTGTAGCCGCACACTATTTCATTGCATCATCATACCATGTGGAAGTCCAATAGCTGTATTAGTTGATGGATCACTATGTTCTATGACAATGAAAACCAAAGGTAATACAACAGTAGTCCTATGTTCTATGACAATGGAAACAAAAGGTTATATAACAGTAGCACTATGTTCTATGACAATGGAAACAAAAGGTAATATAACAGTAGCACTATGTTATATGACAATGAAAACCAAAGGTTATATAACAGTAGCACTATGTTCTATGACAATGAAAACAAAAGGTAATATAACAGTAGCACTATGTTCTATGACAATGGAAACAAAAGGTAATATAACAGTAGTCCTATGTTCTATGACAATGAAAACCAAAGGTTATATAACAGTAGCACTATGTTCTATGACAATGAAAACAAAAGGTAATATAACAGTAGCACTATGTTCTATTACAATGAAAACAGAAGGTTATATAACAGTAGCACTATGTTCTATGACAATGAAAACAAAAGGTAATATAACAGTAGCACTATGTTCTATGACAATGGAAACAAAAGGTAATATAACAGTAGCACTATGTTCTATGACAATGAAAACCAAAGGTAATATAACAGTAGCACTATGTTCTATGACAATGGAAACAAAAGGTAATATAACAGTAGCACTATGTTCTGACAATGAAAACAAAAGGTAATATAACAGTAGCACTATGTTCTATGACAATGGAAACAAAAGGTAATATAACAGTAGTCCTATGTTCTATGACAATGAAAACCAAAGGTTATATAACAGTAGCACTATGTTCTATGACAATGAAAACAAAAGGTAATATAACAGTAGCACTATGTTCTATTACAATGAAAACAGAAGGTTATATAACAGTAGCACTATGTTCTATGACAATGAAAACAAAAGGTAATATAACAGTAGCACTATGTTCTATGACAATGGAAACAAAAGGTAATATAACAGTAGCACTATGTTCTATGACAATGAAAACCAAAGGTAATATAACAGTAGCACTATGTTCTATGACAATGGAAACAAAAGGTAATATAACAGTAGCACTATGTTATATGACAATGAAAACAAAAGGTAATATAACAGTAGCGCTATGTTCTATGACAATGAAAACAAAAAGTAATATAACAGTAGCACTATGTTCTATGACAATGAAAACAAAAGGTAATATAACAGTAGCGCTATGTTCTATGACAATGAAAACAAAAAGTAATATAACAGTAGTCCTATGTTCTATTACAATGAAAACAAAAGGTAATATAACAGTAGCACTATGTTCTATGACAATGAAAACAAAAAGTAATATAACAGTAGTCCTATGTTCTATTACAATGAAAACAAAAGGTTATAACAATTTCATTTTAAAAGCAATAAAGGTCATCACAATGACTTTCAAAGCCCTTCTTAACCTGGCCCCCACCTTCCTGACTGATGTACTTATCCCATATCAACCAACAAGGTTTCTGAGATCATCTACTGCCGGCCAACTCATCGTCCCACAGTCAAACCTACACAGCCTTGGGAACAGAGCATTCTCCAGAGTGGCACTAAGGCTCTGGAACCAACACACACACACACACACACACACACACACACACACATACTCCTTCCTGCTCTCTCCTCTATCTTATGTTCCATCCTAATTCACTTCCGTTTCCGTTTTCTAATTCCTATGTCATCTGTGTTATCATTTGTCTATGTCTTTCTTCGTTTTTTATATGTGTTTGTTCTATGTATTTGTTCTAGTATGTCCTCAACTATAAAGTGCTTTGGGTTTTTGAAAAGCGCTATATAAATTCAATTATTAACTATTATTATTACTTATTATTAATGCAAGACATGAAAGCCCTATATTCCTTAACTGAAGGTGAGGGCTCTGGCTCAGGCCCACTCATTGGCCTTTTGGCTTCCTTCATCTGCCACTTACAGATATGCCCCAAATGAGGAGGCTAATGTGGGCACTAAGGCTCCTTTGCTTAGTTCATGCAGCTCTAGATTAGATGGGCCACTAGAGTAGAGCTGTAGAGTGTCCAGAGCTCTAGATTCGATGGACCGCTGGAGTACAGCTGTAGAGTGTCCAGAGGTCTAGATTAGATGGGCCACTGCAGTAGAGCTGTAGAGTCTCCAGAGGTCTAGATTAGATGCACCACTGGAGTAGAGCTGTAGAGTCTCCAGAGGTCTAGATTAGATAGGCCACTGGAGTAGAGCTGTAGAGTCTCCAGAGGTCTAGATTAGATACACCACTGGAGTAGAGCTGTAGAGTGTCCAGAGGTCTAGATTAGATGGACCGCTGGAGTAGAGCTGTAGAGTCTCCAGAGGTCTAGATTAGATGGGCCACTGGAGTAGAGCTGTAGAGTGTCCAGAGGTCTAGATTAGATGGGCCACTGGAGTAGAGCTGTAGAGTGTCCAGAGGTCTAGATTAGATGGACCGCTGGAGTAGAGCTGTAGAGTGTCCAGAGGTCTAGATTAGATGCACTGCTGGAGTAGAGCTGTAGAGTGTCCAGAGCACGCTGCAGAGAGGCCCACTAGGAACTAGACCTGGTCACTAATGGAGTGGCTTATAAAGAAGGTTAAAGGTAATTGGATTCAGTTTATAGAAACAAAGCTGATTTATGGTCAAATTGAACATTTGTTGATTCAAAATGTATTTCCAAATTGAATGTTTATCTTTATGTTACGCTACCAAAGCTCAGGAGACCATTGCAAAATTATCAGTTCCTCTGGTTTTACTATTTATAAGTAAGTATAAGTGTGTTTGAGTAAAATGAACATGTAAAATAAAATGTTTTATTCTATAAATTACTGACATTTCTCCCAAATTCCAAATAAAAATGTTGTCATTTAGACTCTTATTTGCAAAACAAAATAACAAAAAAGATGCAGTGTTTCAAGACCTCGAATAATGCAAAGAATACAAGTTCATTTTCATTTTCAAACAGCACAGTACTATTGTTTTAACTTAGGAAGAGTTCCTAAGAATAACCCTGGTTTTTAATCACAGCTGAGACCCTGGAGGAGAGCAGGAAAACTCCACGCAAAAAGTTAGGAAAACAAATCCTTCATCACAGGATTGTTGTGTTTGAATGACTCATGGTGGTGGTGACCGACTGAGTTCTGAAGGGGGCACGACCGCTGGTTCTGTCCTGGTGTTTGTTTGTCTTGGAATACTGTGTGAAAACTAATTAGTACTGGTTATGCATTTGCCCCAAGTACCTTTTCCTACGAGGAA
>CM030178.1:20178471-20183471 GCA_017639675.1 Aplochiton taeniatus | reverse complement strand
TGAACCCAGCCTGTGATCTATGTATAAAACCTGTTTGTTGATGTGATTTATGTACACAGCTACCCATGAGGAGTAGAATGCCTGCCAAAACCAATACAAGGATTTGTTTAAATAATCCTCAAACCTTTACTTGTGGAATAGACTAAATCTGTTGCTTCCTGAAATCCTCTCTGGAGCTCAAGGAGGAGAATGTTATACAAAATGCCAAGTATTCTTAGATTCTTTACAAACAGAGAACATTCTTTTGTCAATCGCCCAACAAATAAATAAACATGAAAACAGAGCATCACATTTATTCACATTCACACTCTCTCTCTCTTTCACACAAACACACACAAACCCACTGCACAATCAAGCACGCTAATCACACTTGATGAAGCACTCTGAAACACACAGCTGCACTGCACAGCGCCAATTACCAAGGCTGTGACCTCCAACACCCGGGTCAGTGATTCCTATTGAAGGGGACAAAAGGAAAACTGGTCCGGAATCCTAATTTCCAATTACTTTACACTGTAATCCCCTGAAAAGACAATGGTGCAGGTGAGAAGTTTGAGGGGTCCTCTGTCACCTCTTGGCTCAGATACAATGAAACTCTGTCGTGGTCGCAGGAACAACCACGAACTCTGGGGGAAAGATGAACTTTGAGAACTGGGATTTCTGAAAAAAGATTTTTGAAATAAGTGAAGGTCTTGTTGTCTCCTGCTGTTTCAGAAGTTGGAAGTACAAAGGACAATCCATGATGAGCACTTTAGAAAGCATTATGTAGAATGGATTTGGGTTGGGAACAGATATGTATGTTTCGCTGAATTGAGCCCACAACATCTCCAGAAGGCTTAACGGTGAGCTTAGAGCTACCTCTCTATATCCTCTCTCAGCATGGCCAGACAATCAAAATCAAAGAAAAGAGAGGCTTTATTACAGTTTTGTTTTTTACAATCCCTTTGGCAGTCATTTCAGAACCTTATGCTAATTTTTCAAAAGCACGTTGGATAAAGTTATGCAGCCTCCTTTGACAGTTTATTTGATAGATTATGATATTAGGGATTTGTTTTTGGGTGGGGTGGGGTGGGGTTGGGGGGCAAAGCCTGACTGTATTTTACTGTGCTGTGATTTCATTTTGAATTAAACTGATTGCTTTAATTGGGAAGCCTGGTGTCTTTTACTGTGTCCACAGTTAAAGTTAACATCCACACACAGGGGTCTGTTTCATATGGAAGCAGATATCTATAAAAAATAAACAAACACCTCTCAACTTCTGTTTTTTAAATCATCCTTAGAATTAATGCAAACATTTGATTGCCAATGTAGCACCAATCATATTTGTACCAGCCATAAATACCTTTTTAGGACTTGGCAATAAGGCCTGAAAACATCTTGATATTTAATTTATTTGATAAGTTAAGGACTAGTTTTGATTATAGTCTTAATACTAAGACATGTTTTAAATAAGTACTGTTTATTCAGATCATAAAACCTCAGACTGTGTTTTATGAATTTATCTGGGCCTATATTTGTGTGCACTGACATTTGTGCTAAGCTGCCACTCATAGGTTTCTAGTCAAACTGTTGGCATTGTAGCTAAATGGAAAAACATAATTACTCAGAAACAGCCCAAATGGATGTAAAAACTACCTGGATGAGTTAGAACATGTTGGAGAGAACTGGATATAAGGTAAATGCATCGATTAAATCGTACAATAGCTCAGCACCCTAGGGTGCATGATATTCCATTATTGTGTAAGAAGCTTCCTACTCCCCCTGGTTTAGAGCCACTGAACTAGAGGGTAGTGATGCGACTTAAAGGAATCTGTGCGTTCACACCAACACCGATGGAGAGACGTGAACATTCGCCTTCCATTGACCATCATGGAGATAGGTGCAGGGCATGATGGGACGGTAGACCACCGAAGGAGTTGATGAAACTAATTAAGAATTCCTAAATAACACACAGTAATAATAATAAATAATACACAGTAATAATAATAAATAACACACAGTAATAATAATAAATAACACACAGTAATAATAATAAATAATACACAAGTTAAGGCGAGGATCACGACCCAACAACCTATGGTGTGCTGTGATGAGAACACAAGCTGGTATGAACACACCGTTACACGTGCACGCGAGCACACACACACACACACACACACACACATACACACACACACACACTCACACACACATACATGCACGCACACACACACACACACACACACACACACACACACACACACACACACACACACACATACACACACACACACACACACTCACACACACATACATGCACACACACACACACACACACACACACACACACACACACACACACGGACACGCACACACATCTGTGATGATCGGAGAGTCCCTTGAAAGTTATTTTACTATACATTTATTTTAAAAACGTAATGTTTTGGTAAAACTACACTATAACCTTACCTTAACCCTAACCATGGTGTTTTTAATGCTGCTGAGTAATATACATATACATATATAAATACACAGGCATACATATATATACACACACACACACACAGACACACACACGCATACACACACACACAGATACACACACACACACACACACACACACACACACACACACATACACACGCACACACACACACACACACACACACACACACACACACACGCACACACGCACACACACACACACACACACACATGCACACATGCACACACAGAAAACAGCGAATGAACTTAGAGTGGGCTAAAAATAAGCCCTCTTAAATATTGAACCTACTGGCCCAGAAACAACCCCAGTACAGTCCTATCTTTACACTGACAGCAATGGCAGACTTATGATATCATTAGGGCTCAGATAAACAGCAATTGATATATGGCTTGGAACAGTATGATGCTTCAGAACAACACAGAATAAATGTTAAATTCTTCAGAGGGGTCAAGGAGGTAGCCCGATGATATAAACCCAACTGTAAATATGAATGATAGAATTGTTGGAAATGTTTTTTAATCATTCTTAATTGAAGCAATCCACCCACAATTGACCAAATGCCACCAATCCGAACTCAGAAGTATTTGAGTGCACAGATCAGGATTCGATCAGAAGTAAAACAAGAGTGATGTGTTACTGGGGCCAGGGACACAAAGGTGGGGAGTCAAAACAGAAGAAGGAAGAAAGCTCTTTTTTGACACTTGGGGCAGGAACAATGATCCTAAAGAGTAAGGACCAACGTGGGGTTGTTTCTGAAGGCCTGGTGTTGGGTTAGGGTTAGGGTTGGGGTTAGAGTTAGGGTTATTTCTAAAGACCTGGTGTTGGGTTAGGGTTATTTCTAAAGGCCTGGTGTTGGGTTAGGGGTTAGAGTTACATGGTTAAGGTTAGGGTTGTTTCTAAAGGTCTGGTGTTGGGTTAGGGTTAAGGGTTAGAGTTAGGGTTAGGGTTGAGGTTAGGGTTGGTTCTAAAGGCCTGGTGTTGGATTAGGGTTAGGGTTGTTTCTAAAGGCCTGGTGTTTGTTGGGTTAGGGGTTAGAGTTAGGGTTACGGTTGTTTCTAAAGGCCTGGTGTTGGGTTAGTGTTGTTTCTAAAGGCCCGGCCACACTGCACCATTTGTTTACCGTAAATGATAAATGGACTGCACATATTTAGCGCCTTTATGAACTTTCCCAGTGCTTTACTATTTAGGCCTCTCATTCACCCATACACGTCGACAAAGCTGCCATACAAGGCACAAACATGCAATCGGGAGCCCAAGGACACTTTGACATATGGGGAGGGGGAGCAGGGACTTGAACCGCCAACCTAGTGGACAGCCCGCTCCACGCTCTACCTCCTGAGCCACAGCCGCTCAAAGACTCCCTGGAACACACAGGCATGACAGCATGTTTGGGAATATCTCAGCGCATACACAAAACAACGTATGTTACTGTGTACTACTATTGAACTGATGTGTCGCTAGAAGCTGTTTGTCTCACTTTGACTCGTTTTTAAACATGGTTGTACCAAATCCCGCCCTACTTCAACTCAAAGTTGGTTTCTTACTTCTGCTGCCGTGGAAACGTAATAGTGACTCTGCTGCATGTAAACGTAATAGTGACTCTGCTGCATGTAAACGTAATAGTGACTCCGCTGCATGTAAACGTAATAGTGACTCTGCTGCATGTAAACGTAATAGTGACTCTGCTGCATGTAAACGTAATAGTGACTCTGCTGCATGTAAACGTAATAGTGATTCCGCTGCATGTAAACGTAATAGTGACTCTGCTGCATGTAAACGTAATAGTGACTCTGCTGCATGTAAACGTAATAGTGACTCCGCTGCATGTAAACGTAATAGTGACTCCGCTGCATGTAAACGTAATAGTGACTCCGCTGCATGTAAACGTAATAGTGACTCCGCTGCATGTAAACGTAATAGTGACTCTGCTGCATGTAAACGTAATAGTGACTCCGCTGCATGTAAACGTAATAGTGACTCCGCTGCATGTAAACGTAATAGTGACTCTGCTGCATGTAAACGTAATAGTGACTCTGCTGCATGTAAACGTAATAGTGACTCTGCTGCATGTAAACGTAATAGTGACTCTGCTGCATGTAAACGTAATAGTGACTCTGCTGCATGTAAACGTAATAGTGACTCTGCTGCATGTAAACGTAATAGTGACTCTGCTGCATGTAAACGTAATAGTGACTCCGCTGCATGTAAACGTAATAGTGACTCCGCTGCATGTAAACGTAATAGTGACTCTGCTGCATGTAAACGTAATAGTGACTCTGCTGCATGTAAACGTAATAGTGACTCCGCTGCATGTAAACGTAATAGTGACTCTGCTGCATGTAAACGTAATAGTGACTCCGCTGCATGTAAACGTAATAGTGACTCTGCTGCATGTAAACGTAATAGTGACTCTGCTGCATGTAAACGTAATAGTGACTCCGCTGCATGTAAACGTAATAGTGACTCTGCTGCATGTAAACGTAATAGTGACTCTGCTGCATGTAAACGTAATAGT
>CM030178.1:19993471-20170971 GCA_017639675.1 Aplochiton taeniatus | reverse complement strand
CGCACAACACACCCTGAACACTCAGCCCCCTTTGACACGCACAGCACCACCCTGAACACTCAGCCCCCTTTGACACGCACAGCACCACCCTGAACACTCAGCCCCCTTTGACACGCACAGCACCACCCTGAACACTCACCCCCCTTTGACACGCACAGCTTTATCTTAGCCCTGCACAACACCCCCCTGCTGAGCTTCAGTTGGAGGCAAACAAAAGATTTAATTTCCCTCCGATTTTTATGGGGGTACATAGCCCCCCTTGTTGCCCCAGGTGGGGTGCCACTGCCAGTTTGGCTGTGATTCCTCCCCTCCCAAAGGAAGGATGCCATTCTTTTTGCCATGCCCCATATTGGGTCATGCGTGAGGAGATGGTGCCTGGCATATCCAGGCCTGTCCAAGTGATCAAGCTTCCTTGGTGTGCCAAAGTGACACCTCTCTGCAGGAACTCTTTGACGCAGGGCTCGCCCTCCCGTGGTTTGGCTTCCAGGGCACGCACACACTCAGGCCCTCACGCACACAGGATCTATGGGGGTGGCAGGGGGGACATGCCCCCTCTCTGATTCAGGGTGATATGTCTGGCTAGGAGACGAAGGGTGTCCTTGACAGTTAGGGTTTATCAGAACCATCCGGAGTCCCTTCCTGTAAGCTCACACTGGCAGGCCTCCATGGGGTCAGACGGTCCAGGGGCTCTGGGTGTCCAACTAAGGGGAGGGGGGGCTGGCTTCTATGGGGGGACAACGTTATATTGCTTGGTTGTGTAAATCGACGAACGCTTTTAATCTGGGTTTGAAACATGCCAGAGTTTGATTTTGATTTGGTTTGGTGTGTGGGAGCGAGTAGGTTATTTCAGTCTGTTTGGAGTGCCAGCGTGTGTGTCTTGTTGGTGTGTCTGTGTGTGTATCTCTGTGTGTCTGTGTGTGTCTGTGTGTGTCTTGATTGTGTATCTGTGTGTGTGTGTGTGTGTGTGTGTGTGTGTCTTCATGATGTGTCTGTGTGTGTCTGTGTGTGTCTTGATGGTGTGTCTGTGTGTGTCTGTGTGTGTCTGTGTGTGTCTTGATGGTGTGTCTGTGTGTGTCTTGTTGGTGTGTCTGTGTGTGTCTTGATTGTCTGTCTGTGTGTGTCTGTGTGTGTCTTGATTGTGTGTCTGTGTGTGTCTGTGTGCGTCTGTGTGTGTCTTGATTGTGTGTCTGTGTGTGTCTGTGTGTGTCTTGATGGTGTGTCTGTGTGCGATTGGATCACATGGAAGGCTCCAGGCTCCAGGGGTTATGTAGGTCATGTCTGGGACAGTGGCAAAATTCCTTTTTTACTGAAACCAACAATGCATAATTCAACCCCAACAGCAGTGGGGGCACGGGGGGGGGGGGGGGGCTGGTCTGGGCAATGGAAAGGGGGGGGGGGGGTAGTGGTTTCAATAATGGATTGAAGCTTGGAGGAGGGGATGAATGAAAACAAGTAGAGAGGTAGGTGGGAATAGAGCAATGGGGCCAGAACTGGTTACACATAAAGTTAATGTGACAAGCTGGGCAAACTGCATGCAAGGAAGAGGAGGACAACGCAGACTAGAGACACCTCCTGCTTTGCCTGGCTGTTACCTAGTCCCTCTTATGGCAGGTTAAGAGGGGGAGACTGGCAGGGATATCTGTACCTCTACTAGTGTTTATAAAATCAACTTCCAGCCATCGAGATAGTGAAGGAAAATATACATGAGATAAATAGGATGGGTGGAGATGTAGGATAAGATAAATGAGAATTGTAATTGCATCCAATATCCAATATATACATTATCTATAAATGGGTGTGTATATTGGGGAACCTTATGGAGTCGAACTGCCTTTCATTTAAGCAGAGGATCCTGTTGAGCAGTGTCCCCTGCTAAAGAGAGAAGGTTTTCCACTCAGTGTGACTGACAGTTGAAAAGTGACATCAGTGGATACGCTCCATGGTTGCTGCCTTTTAGAATGATGTTTGTGTGTCTGTTAACATGTATTTTGTAATAACTGTAGAGCTGCTTTCTTGGTCAGGACGCCGTCCCTTGAAAAATAGATTCTTTATCACAAGGGGACTTCCTGGTTAAATAAAGGTTACATAAATCAATAAATAAGAGTTTGCTTGAGTTGTGTCATTACAACACATCAAAAACTAGTTGATCTGTAAAGCATCTGTAACGTCGCTATAATAAGGCAGTGGTCAAATTGCTATGACTTTAGCTAAAACTAAAGAGCATGACTGACCAGAAAAGGGGGGTGAGCGCTAGGCTAGCTAGCTACTGTAGCAGCTACATATGGAGTCAGTCAATTAGAATAATAGGCTAGCTAGCTACTGTAGCAGCTACACATGGAATAAGTCAATTAGAATACTAGGCTAGCTAACTACTGTAGCAGCTACATATGGAATCAGTCAATTACTAGGCTAGCTAACTACCGTAGCAGCTACATATGGAATCAGTCAATTAGAATACTAGGCTAGCTAACTACTGTAGCAGCTACACATGGAATCAGTCAATTAGAATCCCATCCGATGTGTGGGGTTATGTCGAGGTCAGACTCACAGGGGCTTGAAGAACTAAATACTTCATGCTGACCTGTATGTTTACGGTTAGTTTGGAGGTAACGAGTAGTTCAGTCCAACTCACTACAGCTACATGTAAAAGTTTGAATCTGTAAGGTATTTTATAGAGATAGGTATGTTCTTTGTGAGATATCAAATTGGAAATTAAGTTTTGCATAGAATGTATTGAGGTAACCTGGATTAAAGGAATTAGGTTCTCAGGGTTTACTATTTTCAAAGTATGTGGTAAATGGTTAATGGACTGCACTTATTTAGCACTTTCACAGTTCCAAAGCACTTACAACCAAATATGTGTGTTATTCATTTTGTATTCAATTGAATGACTGACTGCAGGAAGTTGAGATGCATTTACACTCACCAGAGGTGAAGAGCACGATGGATTTAAGGCAGGAATACTCTGCCGTGTCCACCTGCAGCACCTTCAGCTTCTCCACCTGTTCCTGGAAGACGCGGATGTGGTCCATAAAAGCCACCACGCGTTCCGCTGACATGGGCGAGGCGTGCAGACCAGCTGCTGCCAGCAGGGGCGCCACATGAAGAGGCATGGAACACTGGGCGGCGTTTAGCACAAAGAGCTCGCTCCAAGACATACGCAACAGCGCCACCTAGGAAGGAGGAGCAAAGCTGGGATGTCATACCAGGAAGTCCACCACTTTGTTCATTAAATCTGGGGGGACCAACACTAGGACCCTGTTGTCATCCAGGCTGGGTGAGAACCTCAAGGTGGTACACATGAATATGATAAGTTTGTAATTAGGTTGGGCGAAAATACTTAAAAAAAGTTTACATAAAGTACATAATTTCGGAGTCAAATCATCAAATCAATTACTGTAGTTTAAGGTCATCATAATGCAGCTGCTATACGTCTAGTTTAATGTTTAAACGTTAGTAGAGGTCACTAGACTATTGTAGTTTTCATTTGAATATATCTGCATGGATTGGGAAAGCACATGACCTCCAGCCCTATTTCCCCCAGTCAGCACTTCAATAAGCAGGTACCAGTTCACCTGGTCCATGAGCTGAAGGTCGGGGAAGAAGGGAATGTTCTTGGCCCACTCCACGGCGCTGAAAAGCAGGCGAGCGGCCAGCTCACAGATGTTCTCGATGCCCATCAGGTTGTTGCCTTGCATGCACTGGGCACCATAGCGTGACGTAGGGTAAGGTTCAGCCCGAAGCAGCAGAGAGATGAAGCCAGATAGATAAGGCTGGCCATTGTAGGGGTCACTGCCATTGGTCAGGTACTGGCCGGGGCTGGTCTGGGAGTTGGACATGCGACCTCTCTGGACAGCTGTTTCGTGGGGAGAGAGGGAAATAGGGAATAAGGTGGGTTAGTTTGGAATTACTTAATTTACATCCTCACATTAATACAAAAAAAATACCAGCAACCTAAATTAAGAACAATATAAAAATATACTCCTATTTTTCTTTAATAGGACAAGTATGACATCATTCTCATTTACATGTTTATTTATGAATTGATTGATTTATCGATCTGTTTCATAACTCATCTATCCCTTCATCCTTCATTCACATGCATACTTTCTGCCCCCGTGCCAACCAGCATGGTTCCTGCCTGGCATGCCTGTAGTGCCAACCAGGTGCCACCAGCTCCCCAGTCATCCCATTGTTCCCAGTCCCTCGCTAACTGAGTTGCCAAGTTGGCAATCATACCAGAGTTCTAGAAGCCCAAGCTTGGGAAATCCAAAGTACTCAGAGGTATAAGAAGCTAAAAGCACAGCCAGAGGACGTGTACATCTGGTGAGAGACGGAAGGAGGTGGGGAGGAGGGTTAAGGGGGACGGTTGGGGGAGCAAAGTGTGGAGAAACAAAGTCCTTCTCCCCAGCTCTAAAAGTGTCGGCACTCTGTCTCCCCATGCGGCGTAGCCGGAGAGATGTGGGGTTAGGTTTAGGCCTTACATAAATGAGTAATGACAACCAGCAGGGGGGAAAAGACGCTAGGCTTCTTCACACCTACACACATTGCACAAACCCCCACCCCCACCCCCAACACCACTGCCAAATGGCTCAGCCAGAGGTGAAAAGGGCATGCGGAGGCCAAGCTACACGTTCACATCCACAGGGCAGATTTATGACGCTGCCGCGAGGTCTCAAAGCCCCATTTGGAAAACACCTGTTCAGTCATCCAAGTCTGACTAATAAGTCCATCTACTGTTACACGCTTGGAGAGAAGATGACAAAGAGTGCAGAGAGAGAACAATAAAGATCCACTTCAATATTTCATTTTACAACCTCAAATAATATAATAATGACATAATCATAGGACACAATCATATAATTGTGTAATGGGATAACAGTTTTTAACAATTATCAAATGATCAAATAAATGTACCAAACTGGAAATCTTGCTTTTCGCCTTTGATACCATTTGCCTATCATCCTTTTACAAACTTTAAATATAAATGTCATGAATGAATCAAACAATCTATTGTACATATCTTATCCAGCAATTAGTGTGATCATATGAACAATTTAAGGAAACTTGCAGCAGTTGTGTAAATTCTTCCAACCAGTCAGAGAATCCAAGGAGTGAAAACACTCAATTAGGTCTCAAAGGTCATATCAGCAGTCTCTCTTGGAGCCAGTGAGAAACAAACTGAGAGCAAGGGGAATACATATGAGAAGTTGGAAAAAGGGAAACAAGAGTTATATCAAATGAGATTAGAGCAACAATAATTGATCGTGTCATCAACCATGTGCTGACTATGGCTGAAGCTTGGCGTCATGTCTAGACCAGAGATGTTTAAAAAGACGGCTCTGGTCTAGCCTAATGGGAGCAGGTCAACTGTGTTCAAATCTCTGCATTTGAATAAGGGGAAAGATGCTGTAGGTGAGCGATTTGCTCATCATCTATTGAACAGTATTTTCTTGCAGCACAACTCTTTGCTGTATTGCTGTATGATAGATTTCACTAATAGTGGAAAATGATTCAAGTGCTCTTCTCCATTAATATGTTTTTGTGGATGAAGCGGGATTTAATCTCTCCAAAAAGAGAAGGTGTTGCGGAAATATTATCAGGCAAAGGGCCACTGTTGAGGTCCCTGGTCAGTGCGGAGGTAACATTACTATATGAACAGCCATTAGTATGTTTGTAAGGTTCCATCACAGTGCTGAGGTGTGGAATGTAAGGTTCCATCACAGTGCTGAGGTGTGGAATGTAAGGTTCCATCACAGTGCTGAGGTGTGGAATGTAAGGTTCCATCACAGTGCTGAGGTGTGGAATGTAAGGTTCCATCACAGTGCTGAGGTGTGGAATGTAAGGTTCCATCACATGCTGAGGTGTGGAATGTAAGGTTCCATCACAGTGCTGAGGTGTGGAATGCCCCTCCATGTGTCTCTTCCACCATGTTCACCATTCCTTAATGCCATTGAGGAATTCTTTTCAGCCTGCCGCTTGAAGGTTCATGGCTGCCGTGGCAACGTGCAGCTTGCACTCCCTGATGCAATGGAAGTGGTAGTGATGAGGTCATTACAGAGGCCTGGCAGGGAGGGATCAGATACACACAGTGATATTTCTACGGTGTGTTGCCAGGGAGAATAAACTATGGGATGTCGATTTTTTGGCCAGATATGAATCACAGGGCAGACATTGCCCAATGATATTCACTCTTGCAACTTTGACTTTTTGTTTTTTGGGTTATGCTACCTGGAAACATTGTTTGCTCATTTTATTTTCTGTTTTGGGAGACGGACTGTGGATTGTTGTGTTGGTTCATGTGTTTCCAAAGAGGAACAGTAAGAGAAGGAAATAGAGCAGGAGGACTGCTTTGGAGAAAAGAGAGGAAAGGGTTAGGGTATGGATTAGAGTTAGGATTAGGGTATGGATTAGGGTATGGATTAGAGTTAGGATTAGTGTTAGGGTATGGATTAGAGTTAGGGTTAGGGTATGGATTAGAGTTAGGATTAGGGTATGGATTAGGGTATGGATTAGAGTTAGGATTAGTGTTAGGGTATGGATTAGAGTTAGGGTTAGGGTATGGATTAGGGTATGGATTAGAGTTAGGATTAGTGTTAGGGTATGGATTAGAGTTAGGGTTAGGGTATGGATTAGGGTATGGATTAGAGTTAGGATTAGTGTTAGGTATGGATTAGAGTTAGGGTTAGGGTTAGAGTTAGGGTATGGATTAGAGTATGGATTAGGGTTAGGGTATGGATTAGAGTTAGAGTTAGGGTATGGATTAGGGTTACGGTTAGGGTATGGATTAGGGTTAGGGTTAGAGTTAGGATTAGTGTTAGGGTATGGATTAGAGTAAGGGTTAGAGTTAGTATAAGGGTTAGAGTTAGGATTAGTGTTAGGGTTAGGGTTAGGGTTAGGATTAGGGTTAGAGTTAGGATTAGTGTTAGGGTATGGATTAGAGTTAGGGTTAGAGTTAGGATAAGGGTTAGAGTTAGGATTAGTGTTAGGGTATGGATTAGAGTTAGGGTTAGGATTAGAGTTAGGATTAGGGTTAGGGTATGGATTAGGGTTAGAGTTAGAGTTAGGATTGGGGTTACGGTTAGGGTTAGAGTTGGGTCAGGGTTAGGGTTAGGTATAGGGTTAGGTTAGCAGGGAATAACACTGTTTGGAGGAGAGAGAGGATAGGGAGTGGATGAATCAATTGAACAGAGAAACACAAGGTCCAATAACTCAAGGGCATTATGACAGCCATTCATTCCTTCTTCTCCAAACATGGTGACCTCTCCATTCCCCGGTCAGACCACTTTGAGCAAAGAGCAGGCAACCAGTGTAAACATTAGGTTCATATGAAGCAACAGGTGATGCCAGTAATCATTTACACAAAGAAGGCAATTATTTCAGACCTTCCATGTTACTCATGGCAGTAACAGGACAGCACAGCAACGTGTAGCATTTATAGCTTTGCTGCTAAAGCAAATGACTTCCACCAACCAGAAACGGAACCTTAGCAGTTGGTTAAAGGGGATAAAAGGGACAAGGTGAAATGAAGTCCATTGATAGAATAAGTTTGCCTGTGATAATAAATTAAGCAATTTGAAGGTAGGTCTATTAATCCAACATCATATTTATTAATGCACTCGCCCTGCTTGACATTTTAAAGCGCCAATGAGGTAGGCGGGTCCTGGTTCCACAATACTTCAGTTTGTTGTCTGAGCTCTGATTTAATCTCAGGGTAACAGTTAGTGTGTTGTCTGAGCTGTTTGAACCTCATCATTCTGGGGCTTAGGGTCAGGATATAGGTAGAAAAGTAGAGAGAGAAACAGAAAAACACAAGAGAGTAAGGGAGAGAAAGACAGAGTGAGGGAGAGAGAAAGAAAGAGTGAGGGAGAGAGAGAGAGAGTAAGGGAGAGAGAAAGACAGTGAGAGAAAAAGAAAGACAGAGTGAGAGAGAAAGAGAGTGAGAGAGAGAGTAAGAGAGAGAGAGAGAGAGAGAGAGAGAGAGAGAGAGAGAGAGAGAGAGAGAGAGAGAGAGAGAGAGAGAGAGAGAGAAAGAAAGAAAGAAAGAAAGAAAGAGAGAGAGAGAGTAAGAGACCATGATACAGGAGTGGAAGCATGTACCTCTGTCCCTATCTGACCCTAACCTTAACACTAAGCCTAAGCCTAACCCACAGTTTACTGTACCTCTGTCCCTATCTGACCCTAACCTTAACACTAAGCCTAACCCTAACCCACAGTTCACTGTACCTCTGTCCCTATCTGACCCTAACCTTAACACTAACCCTAACCCTAACCTCAACCCACAATTCCCTGCACCTCTGTCCCTATCTGAGCCTAACCTTAACACTAACCCTAACCTCAACCCACAGTTCCCTGTCCTCTGTCCCTATCTGACCCTAACCTTAACACTAACCCTAACCCTAATCGCAACCCACAGTTCCCTGCACCTCTGTCCCTATCTGACCTTTTACCTTTCAGTCAGCTCCTTTATGGGTGAAGCACAGATGGGGGCAGCAGTGAATCCACAGTAGGATTTAAACAGTCACAGTGCTCTGTCTACGTAGCACCGTTTTTCTTTCAATCTAATTGAAAAGAGAGATGAGCTGATTTCTCTTTATTATTTCTGTTTCAATCACTGGGATTCGTTTAGCTTGGACTTGAACTTTGTTGCTAGGGCCAGACTCTCAAGAAGAAACGAGAAAGAGAGAGAGAGAGAGAGAGAGAGAGAGAGAGAGAGAGAGAGAGAGAGAGAGAGAGAGAGAAAGAGAGAGAGACAAAGAAAAAAGAAACCAACGGTCAGATACACATTTGAAGATAGAGAGACGTGCAACCACTGTTGTACATGCTTGATGCGAACATGATGCAGCCAAGGGTTCTGTCTTTTGAATCGCTCTGTATTCCTCCTCCATCCCTTTCTCTTTTTGATCTTTCAATCCATTCTCACAAAGGAGAGAGAGATCCCCTCATGGGTATACTGTATGGGGGACTATATATTAGGGACTGAAATTAGACACACAAACTTGTTTGCTATAAAATGTATTATTGTATGTGACCTCGTGACTCCCGTGGGAATAGAGGTGCCATATCATCACTATGGTTGGATGAGATGTACCGTTTTAAGACTACCGTAAAGAGAGAGAGAGAGAGGGGGGGGGGGGGGGGGGCGGGGGTAAAGGGACCAGGGTCACCTTAAGGTGTCCATCCATTTGTGCTTTATTAAACTAGACTTAATATGAACGGAGACAGAAAGCTGAAAGGTATTCCATGGGACATGGTCTGATCGGCCAGTTCCCTTGGCATGATAAAGAAACAAGTTGTCCTATAGCTGAGTGGAAGAAAACCACTTGACATACATAGTATACTTTTGTAAAAGGTATCTGTCAAGGTTGGGGAAGCACACACATATATATATTTTTAATTGCTGCCTGGACAAGCTACAGCATGGAATATTGATTAGTCAATACAAACAATCTGTACGCTGGAGTATGGAATATTGATTAGCCAATACAAACAGTCTGTTAGCTAGAGTATGGAATATTGATTAGTCAATACAAACAGTCTGTTAGCTAGAGTATGGAATATGGAATATTGATTAGTCAGCAATGTTAACACATATACTGACATTCCTAATTCTATAAAGTGAGGGGTCTAGAACTACAGGCCACCGTGGCCCTAAATTATGGATTGAACTTGCTGCTTATTGATTGGTTGGTTTCAAAATGAGGCTTATCAATTACAATCCTATTCATGTAAATTAAAAACGGGCAATAAACATCATGCAGTCATGTTGCTCTGCAGAATAAAGGTCCTTTAATGGGATTTTCTGCTGTATCTGTGATGCTCTCACCCTTCATCTGTCATTTCAAAGTTTCACAATATTTCCCAAACTTCCACTTCTAAAGGAGATTTTAGGGATCAGAATATTTGTTCTGACATGATGATATCCACATATAATAACACTAATTATACATTACTATACTAATTAGTTCTGAAGACGTTCATATTTGCTTGACGCTTGACTTTTACATGCATGAGCCTTTGTTTATTTCTATAGATATATTTTTATTTATATTTTATTTTATAGATTAATCTAATTAAATATCGCAAACAAATTGTCAAGCAAATATTTTATTTGGAATTGTTATTCTACTTAATAACATTGTTTTGACCACTAAACAAGTGGTTTGAATTTTTTTGTGGAGAGCTTATATATTGTATTTTGAACACAATATCTATTTAGTTATTAGTTGCCCCACAGACTGTCCACTAATTGAAGTCTGGGCTATTGGCTAGCCATATTGTCTGTTAGAAATAAAAGCATCAAAGCTTGTCCATAAATATTGCAAATTAAAAATGACACCTTTGCATGTCAGTAAACGCATGTATGTAAAGCCTATACCCTAGCTCTATGTAGAAGGAAAAATGAACCCTGACAGTGCATCAACAGTTTCACTACATGCTATACCTCATAGCTTTTTCAAAAATAATGAGGGAAAATGCTAATGATAATTAGCCAATAGCTAAACTTTATGACAAATAATTAATCGGCCTTCCTCTGCATCGAGCGACAGAAATCCACCCAAATGTTTTGAGTGTATTTTTGGACGTAAGCATCTAGATTATGCTATACTGTATTAGTTAACTTGATCATCAGATTTTGGATTGAAAAGTGGAAGTACAATAACTGGTTGTGAATCAACAGACCGATATATTTGCAATGCATGCAGGGAATATGCAATCTTTCCTATTAAAATGTACGATAAATACGTTTTACATTATGTACCTATAGAAAACATTAGGTATCTATAGAAAACAAATCAAATCTCCAGTGCAGTATTGGATTATTCAATTAATTTGATTTATAAAATGCAAATTCGCGTCTGTAGAGCTGGGCCAATGGGTGAAGGCCTATGGCTGGTTATGCACGAACTCTTGTCAGTACAGCCAATATGAAGCCTTTTCAACACTACTTTCCACAATGATAATGACAATAACATGTCTAAGCCCATAACCTAAAATATGAATACGAAATAATAACATGAAAATGGCACCAACCATGTTCGTGTCTAAAAGTTCAGCAGACGTGAGCGGCAAGCGATTTCCTCCGGTTTGTTCAGACAGAAAGGGGCATTACAGAGTAGGGCCTAATTTGCCCTAAAGGGTTTTACATGGGTAGACGGTGTACCGCACACTGATGGTCTCATGGCATCACTTTAAGACTCATGTTTGGTTACGAACGGGTATTTCCGCCCTTATTATTTATATAATTGTTTTGTCACATCTGCCTAGCCGTGAAAAAAAGATGGCGTTCAAAAGTTATTGAAAAACAATTTGTAAAGTATTTGTACTATAGTTTAAGTAGACATACATAGGCCTATAAAAGGTTCATAGAGGCAACCTGCCGGATTCCGAATTAGGCATTTAACATGTTTAAATAGAAAGGGTGTAAAACTACAAGCCTATGTCGTTATTAACAAAGGCCACCATATTTTGTTCTTTTTAGTGCAAGCTCATGAAAAACGCTTATCCAGCATGCACGAGAGGTTGGGGTGGTTTTGGTTCGCTAACTAGTCTGATTGAACTGGATGGGACGCGGCGAGCTTGCATCTGACTGATTCGAAGTGAAACACTCGGCTTCCTGGACACTGACCATTGTTCCTCCTTCGAATTAAATGACCCGTTTTTAATCATGCACATACTATATTGCAAATGTACCGGGACGCTCTTGTAGCGGCAAGGGTGTCGGGAAGCAATCACCATAATTAATTAGAAGACAAAGGTCGCACGTTCTAGAGGGAATATGACTCTCCATTAATACGGATAAGAGTATAGGCTATCTGTGCAGAAGACCTCATCTAAATTGCGCTAAAAGAAGAATTCACTACAGATTATATGGAATAATTCACACATAGCTTTAATAAAAACATACCCTCTCTTCTCATGCCTACTTTCAGGCACTTCTTCAGCCGACAATACTGGCACTGGTTTCGATGGTGCTGGTCGATGGGGCAGTCGCGGTTACCTCTGCAGGTATAACTGAGGTTCCTTCTCACCGATCGCTTGAAAAAGCTTTTGCAGCCCTCACATGTAAATTGGCCGTAATGCTTGCCACTGGACTTGTCTCCGCACACCATGCAGTCCACGTTCGGGATCTTGTCTCCGGAAAGTGTATCGTGTCCTGGAGTGGAACCATTGGGAGTCCCCGGTGTCCCACCGGGCTCCTGGCTGCAAATCTGGAGCTGGGACCCCGGATCTGCAGAAATGTTTTCTTGCCACGGGTTTACTACCATTGCCATGCTATCCTAACGCTTTGGTTAAACCCAAGATATCGAGACCGACTCCGTTGCAAAAAGAAGTGATAGAGATCCGTTATGAAGTATTACGGGAACAATGCGGAGCGAAAAGGCGCTTCCAACTTCCTTCCGAAATTAAACTGTAATTAAGTGTCTCTTTCTTCAGATCGACTCCTTAAATACTCTCTTAGTCTTTGTGCCGCTCTTTATTTTTGTAAATTTCAAAGTTTACAAAAACGGGAAGGTATTAACACAAACATTATGTGTTACTGTGTTCGCCTGCAACTGTCAACGTTCCTCTCTTTGCAGAAATACATAAACACACAGTCCCAAAAGTTCGATAGTCTGAGAAATGACGACGGCTATTGAGCTTGGGAAGTAGTGATTATGAAAATGTCTGCTTACAGTAGTCAGGCTATCTCAAAGCCTTTATAATTTCAAAGACATACCAGAGAGTCGTGTAGCTTACTTTTCTAAGACAAGGATTTCCAATAAGTTCCAGAAGTGGTCTATCAAGCATCTGAATGCGTCACCGTCCGCTCAATATGAATAACATTGTAGGCCTATATAGGATAGGCCTATATATCTTCTGAACATAAAGTTTTAGGTTTTCTGTCGAAAAACAGCAAAATAAAGATTTGTACTCCTTGATTTAAAACGGTACTTGATGTTACAAACTCCCGCTGCAGTGTAGAATGATGTTATTAAGTTGCTCTTTCATCCGTAAACCACGAGCTCTCACCGGTAGTTGCAATATGTTTACACACAGATGGCTTTTCCAGTTATGCGTGCTTTACCCGTTGGTCGTCGGTCTCCTCTCTGAGAAACGTTGTTAGAATTGGGTGAAAGTGACACTAAACAGCAGTGGTTTGTCGGCCCCGCCTCCCAACCCCCCGGGCGCGCCATATAGGGTCACAGCATCCATATAAGGATATATCTCCTCCTCTTTGAAAAGCATGACAATTATAACCAGACAGTTTCAATTGGACAGGAGATTCGGGATTTTCCAATTGGTCGATTAGGCTGCTTTTGACTGACAATGGGCCTTTCTTGCTAAGTGTTTCAGTAAAAACGGAATATATTTAACTCAAACAGACTGGAGTGTGCTTGAAAACTTGTAATACGTCAGAATAAAATTGCTTAATAACATGTCTTTAGACTAAATAAAAAATATAGTCTAAAAATGTTTTGGAGTGGATTTGCCTTATAGACTGCATACGGAAGATTACTGATGGAGATTTTGAGCATGATACCAGCATCATCATTGTAAATTTAGACTAAAATGTGTAGGCCTGAGTGTTAACCTTGGGATACGCATATTTCTAAAATACGTGTTAACATTTAAGGCATCTTCCATGGTATAAATTGTTTCTGTTTGTAGGTTATTTAAAAAACGGCCAAGGCTTAAAGGAGTTACATTGACCAAGTACTGATACTAACAAGACGAAATAGGACAAATATTATAAATAGTTTGCCAGACCACAGTATTAATTGGCCTATGCCAGTTGCATATTTTATTGTATAGATTCATATAGATGTTTTAGCAAGCTAAAACCATTGGCTTTCTGATACTACATATCTGGTGAAATCGATAAATTAGCGATGCAGGAAACATTGTCTTCAGTAGACATTTGTATTACTTTTAAACAAACGGCTACGGGATTAGAATATATAGGCGACTAATCACAGATAATAAAAACAGTGCCTAATGCAGATGCTATATTGTTGCGAAATTGTCAATAAAATTCTAGCCTTTATATTAAATTTATCTGAATCAAAACGGACTGAAATTGTCAACAGCTGCAACAAAATCACCCGTTTGTGGGAGAATCTTACTGGCCTACTTTATGCTCAGGTTCAAAAGCCAGACCCTCATTTTAATGGCAGAATTGTGAATACCTCGGAACCCTTCCCTTCTCCAACCAACATCCAAATGAACTCTACAGGTCGGATACAATAGAGCCTATGCATTGAAAGTGCAGTACGGGCTCTAATTGGTAATAGTTTTTTTTTCATTATTATTATTATTTTTTGTAACAAGGATGAGGCTCACCTAAATCACAATTGAAGATAACAACTGTGTATAACCTATTCAATTGTACATTGGCAGACTCCATAAATCTCCTGCTGGAAACGTGCAGCAACAGTGAACTTATTTACCCAAAGGGAAAAAAACGATCCCATTTCCTTTTTAGTGCAGTCCTGGTGCCTTTGGCGATAAAGTCGCTCTCGCGCTAAGCCTAATTGTTGTCATATGTAACCTTACCTGTCATCCAATTAGTCGCATGACTCGCTATTAGGGCATTCCATTGACTATAGGCTAGTGACCCAGGGCACTTTGGTGTTCGGGGACCTAATAATTAGGGATGTGATACTATGAAATGAGTCAGTGTGCATGAGTAAGGTGCATCCAAATGAGGCTTATGCTGTTCTGTTAGTCTTTATCCATTAGTGTTTTCCCTCATTCAGAATTGAGTTATTCTGGGGACGATGTTACTTTACAATTACACTATGATATCTCGTATTGCTGAGTGAAAACGTATTCGTTTCTATTTTACCAAAAGCAACCTTTTAAAAGTTAAATGACAACTTGAAAGCAGACTATTTACATTTAAATGATACGACCGGGAGAACGGTTGCACGTGAGTCGGAAACTTGTGTGAGATTGGGGCCAAGAGGTGGCAAGACTGCCAAAGATATCCCAGGAAATGAAAGATCACTGATTTGTTGCCTAATACACAGAGATCCTGACTGCATGAATAGCTATACCAACCATACCACTAGTATCATGTGAATTACAACGAAATATAAATATGTCCTAAAAATGATCTATTTACATACAATTACCTCACTCTGATTACAAACACTGTAGATAGCCAAATGTTTTTTTGCATTTGTGAGTGTTTGCACAAGCACACATATGACAGCTTCTCCAAGATTATAACTCAAGTAAATACTTCTTTATTGTGTGTGTGTGTGTGTGTGTGTGTGTGTGTGTGTGTGTGTGTGTGTGTGTGTGTGTGTGTGTGTGTGTGTGTCAAAGTCAAAGTGGATGCGCAGGCATGTTGTCTATGGCTACTCCCTAACAGTAATTTTTTTAATCCGTGGCATTTCCTCTGGCCTTTGGGGGTTGATTAAGAGGTTAACCGTGGAGAAGCAGTGTGTCTTTAAGGGAGATTTATCTGTTTCTGCTCCGACCCCTTAGGGGTTGCCTGCCTCCCCCCAAAGTCCTGAGGATTTATTTAGTAATTTGTTTATCTGGTGGAAGGGTTCACTCGTTCCCCCGTTCTATTTTCCCTTTTGTGGTTCTTACAGAGCGCTTCTTATCAGACATGAGGCTGGTGCCATGTGCTGACTAAGCCAGGACACCAATGAGCAAAGGCCCCGGTTAGTCTCCTGACCCTCAGCATGGAGCAGGGAGCGTAAAAAAGAGACATGTTTCCTCCGTTATTCTGCTATCAGTTCCACACACAGTTCAACTTTGGCCCAGACGGGAGAAATTAGGAGCTTCCAGCAATTGCTTCCTCACAGTTTGATTCAGTTATTTTATTTATAGGCTGTTGCTTTTTCACCGTTAACACTTTGGATGAACAATGTAGACTTTATTATCAGGAACCATGACCTTTGACCACTAGATGTATTATCATCTGTTATGTCTAATATAATGTAAGTCCTACGGTGCCATGACGCTTTATAATCAATAGCAAGCATTTAGGGGCCCATGGTCAGCTACCCTGAGGGCAGTAGTAGTGAGAAAGTCCTACAGAAGCTACCCTTTCTGCTGCATCCATCAGAGTTGAACTCTATGGTATGATGCTATGTGTCTACAGAGAGAATGCTATGTGTCTATAATGCTGTGTGTCTATAATGGTAAGTGTCTTTAGAGGGAATGCTATGTGTCTATAATGCTATGTGTCTATAGAGGGAATGCTGTGTGTCTATAATGGTGTGTGTCTATAATGCTATGTGTCTATACAGGGAATGCTATTTGTCTATAGACGGAATGCTGTGTGTCTATAGAGGGAATGCTGTGTGTCTATAGAGGGAATGCTGTGTGTCTATAATGGTATGTGTCTATAGAGGGAATGCTATGTGTCTATAATGCTGTGTGTCTATAGAGGGAATGATATGTGTCTATAGAAAGAATGCTATGTGTCTATAGAGGGAATGCTATGTGTCTATAGAGGGAATGCTATTTGTCTATAATGCTGTGTCTATAGAGGGAATGCTATGTGTTTATAGAGGGAATGCTATGTGTCTATAATGCTATGTGTCTATAGAGGGAATGCTATGTGTCTATAATGCTAGGGGTCTATAGAGGGAATGCTATGTGTCTATAATGCTATGTGTCTATAGAGGGAATGCTATTTGTCTATAGAGGGAATGCTATGTGTCTATAGAGGGAATGCTATGTGACTATAATGCTATGGGTCTATAGAGGGAATGCTATGTGTCTATAGAGGGAATGCTATGTGTCTATAGAGGGAATGCTATGTGTCTATAGAGGGAATGCTATGTGACTATAATGCTATGGGTCTATAGAGGGAATGCTATGTGTCTATAGAGGGAATGCTATGTGTCTATAGAGGGAATGCTATGTGACTACAATGCTATGGGTCTATAGAGGGAATGCTATGTGTCTATAGAGGGAATACTATGTGGCTAGTGGAATCAGTGGAGCTACAGAGGGAATGCTATGTGGCTAGTGGAATCAGTGGAGCTACAGAGGGAATGCTATGTGGCTAGCATGACCTGACATGTCTCTGAAGCTGGAGGGGGGTCGCGACCTTTAACCTCTGGCTCCAAAACTAGAAAGACAAAAAAAGGGATGGGGTGGGAGGGTTTGCCTCTAAACAAGGGCTTCTGTTTCCACCACTTTAGGAATGTCAGTCCCATAAAAAGATGTAATCTGACAGAAAGACAGAGAAAAGAAGGGAGAGAGTTAGGTAGAAACAAAGATGTGAAAGTGGTCCTACATTTAACCCTCCGTCATAATTATCTGAGAGCTATTTTGTGATATTTTGAATGTGATTCAATTATTGTTTATAATTCTGAGGTTTTGTGTTAAGAAAAAAAACGAAACACTTGAATAGTTGGAATCAGCGTGAGAGCTACACTTTAAGGCTTCTTCTCTGTGGACTGTCCATCCCTACGCGAGCATCATGTTGAGATGCACCTTCACTAATCGATGCAGAAGGCTGTGGATGAGGACCTTGTGGCAGCCATGTGGCCCAGTAGACACTTCTATAAATGATCAGGCGTTGAGAGTGTGACTGACACGCCTAAGGCAAAGAACCAAGGGCAGTCCCTGACTCTCCTTCTGCCCTCTCCCTGCCTCCTCTACTCCCATCATGCAATGTTTACAGCCATTTTACCATGAACTGCAGTCATGTGATAGGCCAATAAATTAACCCCCAGGCCATCTTAGGAGCTTGAGGCCTTGTGACCCACCTAACCTTGTGTTTAGCTATTTCAGGACAGGAGACCAACTCTGTGGATAGGTAATCCATTCACAGAGTGGAACCCTGGCCAAGCGCCTGTCATACGTCTCGCATGCAGGAAAGAGTCTTTGGCCAAATGTCATCTTTGTACTCGGGTCACGATAAGGAGGTCGATAGGAAATGAGGCAGCAATTGGTTTACTTGACTTTATATCCTTGAAAAAGAGGAATTATACGCTTCATGCAAAGGACTCTTTCAGGTGAAGCCTGAAAAACACATGCAAGGCTTTCGATCTGGAGAGACCGCATTATGGAGCTGGCTTTCACAAGGTTTGCCAAAACAAAAAATCCACTACGCTAGACTGCTTTTCAAAAATGGTAGCAACATGCAGCTGTTGCAGATCTTAGATAATCATAATAATAATAATAATGATCTTAGATTAACTCTATGTGAGGTGAGGGGAGCTGTACTAGCAGGTACAGTGGCTTATCAATGTTTTAAAAACACTGTGGGGTCTTTGTTGAATGCATTTTCCAAAAGAATCATAATCTCCTATTTAAATGTACTCGGCTGGGTCTTGATTTAAAAAAAAAAAAGCATATATTTTTGCCTAAACTAAACTCTTTGCAAAAATGTAAAAAAAAATAAATCTAAATATTCAGTAGATTCTGAACATTCACAATATTCAGGTTATTGAACTTGACACATGAAAAAATATATAATATATTTAAATCAGAACAGCTTTTTTTTTTGTCTCGTGAGCATCTTGATGGTTCCATGTGAAGTTTTTTCCAGCAAAATTAATTTATCCTTTCCTATGCTTGATATAGTTTATTTGATTGTGCGGCTCCAACTTCTTGTATTGTTCATGTTTTTAAGGCATTCAAAAGGATGTTTTTCACACGTCTCTACATTCTGTTGGTGGAAAAGGACTCAATGAGCATCTGGTCAAACCCGTCACCAAGGGGCTCTGACCGTGTCACAGACTCTCCCCAAACCTAGCCCCAGCTCTAAATAGGCCCAACACATCTCTGACCGTGTCACAGACTCTCCCCAAACCTAGCCCCAGCTCTAAATAGGCTGGGTACATCTCTGAACGTGTTACAGACTCTCCCCAAAGCTAGCCCCAGCTCTAAATAGGCTGGGCACATCTCTGACCGTGTCACAGACTCTCCCTAAACCTAGCCCCAGCTCTAAATAGGCGCATGGGGGATCTTGGTGAGGAAAGCTCTTTAATCTCCTTCCATCAATTGTGAACAATCTATTAGAAAAACCTCTGCTACCAAAATAATTATGAATCACCGTGGAGAACTCCTCTGTGTTGACAAGCTGCTGTGAGACCTAGTTGTCCCAGACAGAACTATTCTGGATGCAGTTTGTAGGCCCTTCAATCTCCATCTCCATCTGAACCTATGAATGTGCAGATGCAATATTGATCCTTCAGCGGTGCCTAAGGACATAGTCTTTCCTTAACAATTGAATACTTTATAACGTCAGGCCACCACTAACGGTCAGAGTGGACTTCTGTCCTCTGCTCCAACTTTAGGGTCTGCTGGAGTAGCAAAAAGCTGAATTCCTCTGGACGCAGTTAAAATCTCAGGCGGTGGTCTTTACCACATTCTCCCTCTGAGCCTCTCCCTTCTCCCCTCCCCATAAAAACCTCTGACCAACAGTTGACCTTTTGCAAGCCTCTCTCTCTCTCTCTGTCTCTCTCTCTCTCTTTCTCTCTCTCTCTCTCTCTCTCTCTCTCTCTCTCTCTCTCTCTCTCTCTCTCTCTCTCTCTCTCTCTCTCTCTCTCTCTCTCTCTCTCTCTCTCTCTCTCTCCGCTCCCTACATTTCTCCTCTCCCTGGCTCCACTGCGGCCAATGGGAACCAGAAGCTCTGGGGAGGATGATGGGGGGGGGGGGGGGTTATGTAGTGGTGGTGGGGTCACTGGGGGTCATGGCACTGGTAAAGTCATCGCTGGGGCTTCAATGGGGGGGGGGGGGGGGGGGGGGGGGTTTGTGGGCTAGTTCTTCCCCCTTCAAAGGCATCACAGTGACGTCCATACACCACCACTCACACTCCCCCATACTCCCCCACCTCTCCTACCCCCCACCCCAGACCCCCACCCTTCAGTCCCCCTTTGGCCTCACTGTTCCTGGCCTCATCGTGGTTGAGCCACCCCAAGGTTAATAAAGTGATACCAGGTGTTGGCTAAAACATTTTTTCCCTTCCTTTTTAAAGCCCCCCCCCCACCCCCCCGCCCTGCTGAATAACTACTTGGAAGATTAAGGCGCTCTTTAGGAGTGACCATTGATGTTCAAATGGAAACACACTGTCTGTTAGATAGTGGTCATCTAGAGGGAGAGAGGAGCAGTATGACGATATACTCTGTGTGTCGGTGTGTGTGTGTGTGTGTGTGTGTGTGTGAGTCTGTGTGACGGTGTGTCGGTGTGTGTGTGTGTGTGTGTCTGTGTGTGTGTGTCGGTGTGTGTGTGTGTGTGTGTGTGTGTGTCTGTGTCGGTGTGTCTGTGTGTCTGTGTGATGGTGTGTGGATGTGTGTGTTGGTGTGTGTCTGTGTGTCTGTGTGTGTATGTGTGTGTCGGTGTGACGGTGTGTCGGTGTGTGTGTGTGTGTGTGTGTGTGTGTGTGTGTGTGTGTGTGTGTGTCTGTGTGCCGGTGTGTCGGTGTGCGCAACCACACACATTTATCCCTTTAAGGTTGACACCCTGAGCAAAGGGGACCCTACCTGTTCATGTGACAGGAGTTGAATGGCTTTGGACCACCAGGAGACCTCCTGTCCCAACAGGTTCAGCTGAGCTAATAATCTGATTATGTGACATTAAGCAGAGAGCTCCCTCTTCCAGATCCTTAGTCATGCTTCTAGATAATTAAAAACCTTAATACACACAGGCAGGCCTTAATACACACAGGCAGGCCTTAATACACACAGGCAGGCCTTAATACACACAGGCAGGCTTTAATACACACAGGCAGGCTTTAATACACACAGGCAGGCCTTAATACATGCAATGACGGTGGCCTGGGAGAGTTGAAGGGAAAGAATATGAGAGTTGTAAATGGGAAGTCAAAGGCAGATGGTTCCTTCTTCATTAAGAGGACATCAGCAGACATGGGCTCCATTGATGCCTATGTCCAGAGTGTTAGTGTTTATCAGTCTGCCTTTCTGTTCATGTTTCTATGGTTTCTATATGCGCAGTGTTATGATTATCAGTCTGTCTTTGCGCGCGTATGCCACTACCACAAACAGTCTTTCCACTACCCACGTAACCCAACCCCCACCTTGTCCCTAACCCTAACCCACCCACCGAACGAAGGGGATCCTAATTAATGTTCATTAACATCAACATCCAGAGGCCATTAGTCTGGCTAATCCTGTGTTTAAATTCTCCTGCTGGAACCCTGCTGACCAGTTCTCACCCCGATCAGAGAAAGAACACATTGTTAAGAAGGCCCAGCTATCAAAGACCCTCCTCAAACTGGAAGTCCCATTAGGGCCTGCCAGAGGCTGGAACCCAACCCACTCTAGGACCTTGAGGATTGGGGAACAGCAGGGGAGGAGTGGTGGACCTCCGAGCTAAGGCCCCCCTGTCTGATTCATCAATGACTCATTTGGACTCTTTCCTTTCCCTTCGTGTTAGAAACAGAGTGAAGCGTGTGAGAGGGAAGTAAGGATCTGATCCTGGATCAGGGCCTCGCTGATTGGAAGAGGGGTGGACGTGTGTGTGTGTGTGTGTGTGTGTGTGTGTGTGTGTGTGTGTGTGTGTATGAATGCCCATGCAAATTCAAATCTGTGTTAATTAGACCTTAATTTAACCAGATATTGTTGCTGAGATTCAAATATATTTGACAGAAAGACTAGGCCCAATGGCCAGCGTACATTTGACATAAAAGCCTCAAACATGCAATATTTAAACATTTAAATCAAGTTTATTTGGGAGGTTTTGTGGTTCAAGAACTCTTAGTTTTGAAAATGGCCATAGATAGGACATCTGTGTGTGTCCCTGTGGGAGTGAACTTTTCTTCACAGCTTATCACAGGAAAGGAGAGGCCCAGTTGTTCTGGAGAATTGAGCTGGTGATGCTTTTCATGTCCAAAACCATCAGTGATACTGGAAAGTTGAAACTCTTTTGCGACTTTTCATTACTTTCTCTATTTCAGAACGGCCAAGGAAATACATGACCTTCCCATGGTATTGGGACAGGTAGTGAACTAACTCCAAAAGGATGTGGCTATAGGAGCACCCTGAGTGAGATATCTTTTCACTACTAAGACCATACAAAATATATTTTCCTATACAAAGCAAATGTCCAATTATTTGATCTTACTTTCCCTGAAGCTCCAGGTTTAATTTCACTATGTAACAGTCAACCACAAAAAACCTTGTACTCAGCCTCCGTAAATTTCTCCAACTTGTAGATCCATGGAAACACTTTGGTTAATCCTTAACGTTTCCTATGCATTAGAAAAACCTTTTGCTCTCTTGTTTGGGCCCACATTCAATCCAGCACATAGCCATTGTCTAGAGTGTTGTGTTATTTTGCGCCATTGCTGGTAAGTAAAAAACAATACCACTACTAAAACAGCTGTGGCTAGCAGTCCAGGGTCCCTGGAGAGCACATGTTTTTTAATGATCAATTACAAAGGCTGTAATGGGAGCTAGTTATTTTAGGTTTTTGCTTCTAAAACCATTTGAATGACCAAAACCTTACTGTTAAGACCTTAGAGAATGGATCCTTGCTGAGTTGACAGTTTATAGAGAGAGATTTAACAGCAAGATGCCCCTGCTTTGTTGGCTTAAGCTTCCATAGCCAGTTCTATCGCTAACTCTTTTCACACATGACCAGCTAACTGCAAAACGCTTCCAGCAGAAACGACCATAGTCTTTAAGTTCAGCTCCAGTGTGGAGTCACAAACACAGAGGTCAGTAGGTTTGTTGATCTTGCTTTACGTTGGCTGAGTCTCTTCCAAGGTTCTCACATCAGGAGTACGTTTCAAATACGTAAAGCTGCAAGGAGATGTTTAAAATAGAGCTGCCTGAACATGCTCAAACGTTGCACACACACACACACACACACACACACACACACACACACACACACACACACACACACACACAACATTCCCACAAACACAGACACATCCACACATAAAATGTACACCAACGTACACACAGGCCCCAGACCATCCCCCACCCTTGAAACCCGATCTGTTGGCATGCAGCACGGCATTCTCTGATCGCCCTGACTTCTGACCCTTGACCTTTTTGGCAGCGCAAAGAAGAGAAGATGAAGTGTCCGAGCCCTCTCTTTCCCTTCAACACAAAAAATCCCCTGTTCTGTCAGTCCTCCCACTCACACACACACACACACACACACACACACACACACACACACACCACACACAACACACACACACACACACGCACACACACACACACACACACACAGACACTTAGATTTCCATTTAGTACACCTTTAGGCCTAACCCTACAGTTAGCGTGCATCGTGAAAAAAAAGTATATGTTTTGGTATCATTGTATGTCTGCATGTAAGTCTGTGTGTGGACTTAGACTAGTGTCATCGGTTCCCAAATGGCTGCCCCCCCCCTCCATTTGTGCATTGTGTGTGTCTGCTCCCGTCATTTTCCTCTTTGATTGGCCCTTCCACAATGTAATCAGTGTTGCAGCTGTCTCAAAAGGCTTCTTGTGCTGAGCAATGCTGATCCAACCGATGTGCTGGCTTTCATGTTTAGGACCATTCACAGGGCATGACAAACGACACATGTGTCAGGGCTCCTCATTTATTACTGGGTTTGACTGCACTAGCCCTTCTTTTTCAGACAGATTTACTGTATTTAAATGATTGCCATGGGTAGAAGCTTGACATTTTAGTATACAGACACATTGGACCACAGTCAGAAATCGCCACCTGAATAGCAAATAACACAAATAACTCTCCATAGCTTTGGCATAGTTTTAGTGTTTCAATCAAACAAATTAAAAAATCTATTAAATAACATGTTTTTTGTCGTCCCTAGCAAATTCAATTGGCACTCCAATAATAAAAACAGCATTTGAAAAGTAAATTGAGACGAATTCGTTTTGAAAGGAAATGAAGAAGGCCCCCAGGAAACGGCATGTGGTTTGAGTTAGTTTGTTAAAGATTGGCATGCCCTCCACCAAGGTAGAGCCTGGTGTGGTGCATCACCAAAGTGGAGCCAATCCATTAAGACAAAGCTCTCTTGATCCTTTTCTTTAACCCCTCCACCATGTCTGATTAAATGTAGCCAATTTCCACGCCAGTGCTGGGAAGGCAAAGGGCCTGAATGGGGTCCTAACAGAGCCACCATAGACTACTGTCACCTCCATACCACATAATGAACAGACCAGTTAGCAGGGATCGCTACAGGGCCTAGGGAGGCCTTACTGTTAGAAGTAGCACAAATATATAGTGAAATATAAATAACATCATTAAAGGATTGTGTTTACAATTGACTGTGACAGTGCTAATACGTTTCCATGAGGTTCATTTTAAAGGGAAGAAAAGAATAACTCAGAAAGGAGCTGGCCCCTGTCAATGCTACAACCAAACATTTTATTAGTACTGGTCAGAGATACATTTTCAAATGAGTAGAAATGTGTGTGATTGACAGAGACTAAATGAAAGTGATGAATTGCCAACCGTCACCAATGTTTCCTCAGGTGAAATCTTTACTTCAGAGGCTACTTCAAAAGGACAAAACCCAATTAAGGCAAAGCCAACAAAATCCTTTCCCCAAATCTCCCCAAACAAAACATTACTTATGCATGACTTGCCTCCTAATACGTGACCCCTCAGACAACAAACTAGCTCTCCCCCATCCTCCCTCGCTCTCTCCCCCCCCCCTCCCTCCCTCCCTCCCTCCCCCTCCTCCCATCTCCAATAGGGCATTAGGACCTGTCCCAAGTCTCTCCCCTGGGAATGATGGGAAAGGAAGGCCTCCACATCTGTCCTCATCCTCAGGGAAAAAGAGAGAAAAAGCATTCCTTCACCCGAATGGTCCCGTCCTCAGAACCTCCCCCAGAAAGTCACAAAGACTAGGGAATGGAGAGACACACCAAATGGCCATGGACACACACACAGAGATGCACACACCAAATGGCCATGGATACACACACAGAGATGCACACACCAAATGGCCATGGACACACACACAGAGATGCACACACCAAATGGCCATGGACACACACACAGAGATGCACACATTAAATGGTATGAATTAAATAGTAGAAGTGTAATGTAAAAGTGAGAGAAAGTGAAGCAGGTCAAAAAAGTGAGACAGATCTTTGGGAGACATTGGAAAAGAGATGAAAAAATCAAAAGTGAATGAAAGTTAAGGGAGTGTTCTGAGATACGGAGACAGAGTCACAGAAATAGAAAGATCTTTATAAAGCCATCAGTCACTCCTTCAATAGCCCAGTAGGTCCAAAGCTAGAGAACCAGCCCCCCCCCCCAGAGCTCCCCTGATGGGAAGGGGGGGAAAGAGGGGGAGGGGGGAGAGGACGGGGGGGGGGGGCAGGGAGGAGAGGGGGAGGACTGGAGGAGAGGGGGAGGACTGGAGGAGAGGGGGAGGAGGGGAGGAGAGGGGGAGGACGGGAGGGAGGGGGAGGAGGGAGGAGAGGGGGAGGAGGGGAGGAGAGGGGGAGGACGGGAGGAGAGGGGGAGGAGGGGAGGAGAGGGGGACCACCACAATGTGTTTGCAGCGCTGTGATCTTTCCCTCCCACCTTCCTGTGAGATCATCAGGGAAAGTGATTAGGTCGACCTCCCTCACCTCCTCTCCTCCCTCACTACTCCTCCTCCCTCACCTCCTCCCTCACCCCTCTCCTCCCTCACCTCCTCCCTCACCTCTCTCCTCCCTCACCTCCTCCTCCCTCACCTCCTCCCTCACCTCCTCTCCTCCCTCACCTCCTCCCTCACCTCCTCTCCTCCCTCTCCTCCGCTCCTCCCTCACCTCCTCTCCTCCCTCACCTCCTCCTCCCTCACCTCCTCCCTCACCTCCTCTCCTCCCTCACCTCCTCTCCTCCATCACCTCCCCCTCACCTCCTCTCCTCCCTCACCTCCTCTCCTCCCTCTCCTCTCCTCCCTCACCTCCTCTCCTCCCTCTCCTCCCTCACCTCCGCTCCTCCCTCACCTCCTCTCCTCCCTCTCCTCCGCTCCTCCCTCACCTCCTCTCCTCCCTCTCCTCCTCTCCTCCCTCTCCTCCGCTCCTCCCTCACCTCCTCTCCTCCCTCTCCTCCTCTCCTCCCTCTCCTGCGCTCCTCCCTCACCTCCTCTCCTCCCTCTCCTCCTCTCCTCCCTCACCTCCCCCTCACCTCCTCTCCTCCCTCTCCTCCTTTCTGCCAATGGAACAAATTCAACCTCTCCTCCTTTAATGCTCCTCTTTTAATGCTCCTCCTTTAATGCTCCTCCTTTGTACACTTCTTAATGGGTTGCCATAGTAGAGTTTTCCTAATTTACAACATAATACTAATAATATGAATAATACATTAAATGTAGAAAACACAGTGAGGACACTGTCCTTAGGGATATGTTAAGGATATACTGAGGTGAACAGGTGAGTTTTGCGTTTGGCTTTAAAGGTGTGGAAGAAGTTCCTGGTTGTTGATGGTTAATACTTCCTGGGTATCCCTCTATTCTTCTTCTGTCACTTTACTCCTGCAGTACAAAATGTGGCTAATGGGAAGGTTCCAAATGAGAGAAAGCCTAAAGGAAGAATGTAATTTCAGCTTCTAATTTCAAGAAATGTCCTCTTATTCTTGAAATAATGAACCTTGTTACGTTGATCCCCCCTTCCTTCAGTGACATTCTAATGGATCAGTCAGTTCTCCTGAAAAGAAGTGCAGACATAGCCACAGCGGCACCTTCGACTCAGCAATCACCATTCAAACCATTGTGTTGGACCTGCTTATCCATAGACTTTTCATACAAATTTAAGGTACGTTTGAAAGAAAGAGAGGGAGAGAGAAAGAGAGAAAGAAAGAGAGAGAGAAATCTGTTTCTTTGTCTACTGGTTCCAACTGTGTATTTTCTATTCATTCTATTTCTATTCTGTTTACCAATCTTTTCTTGTATTGACAGCTGTTTGTCAGGATATCAGCTTGACCGGCTGTATTACTCTGTACCTCTATATTTGTATTTAAAGAAGATGTCGATTTTCTTCCTCCAACTCTGTGACCAGTGTGAGAGTTCTCCTCTATTGGCTCTGGCTGAACACTCAGGTCACGACACGGCCATTGATTGGCCCTCTAAAACCCAGTGCTTGGGTTTGGGTGAAAGCCTGTAATGGAGTCAGTGTTGGTGCTGTCAGTGCTTTAGCCAATATGGCCGAGGTTCAAGGTAAAGGTAATGTAGTCTTCAACACTGGCAAAACACTGTTTGTTTAGGTTCCAGACAACCCCCCAAAAAAATGAAAAAAAAGGAAACTAGTGTTCACAAGCACATACTGGTAAAACAATTATAAAGTTCATGGATAGAAATGAGAAAATAGCCTAGCCCACATTTGCTAAATATTTTTTTCATCGTTATTCCCAAACCAAGCAATGTATTCCTTGAGTTCTGTAATACAACAAGTCATCAATTTAACTTGTCAATAAGTATATATGCTGTGTTGTCTTGGGTGACAAAGGTGTCAAAGGCAAATTGACAGCACATCAAAGACTCCCTCCAGCGTCTCTTTAGAAAGCAGAGCTTTGGATTCTAGCCTTTCTGTCCCTCTTACATTTTCTGTCCCTCTTCCCTCTTCCCCCCCCCCCCCCCCCCCCCCCCCCCCCCCCCCCCCCCCCCCCCCCCCCCCCCCCCCCCCCCCCCCCCCCCCCCCCCCCCCCCCCACACACACAGAGTGCAAGGCCCTGACTCTGCATCCAGCCCTAGTCCAGTCACCACACACACACACACACACACACACACACACACCACACACATGATTTTTACAGACATGCATACACAAAATCTCAAATTTTCACACCATTAGATTATCCATGCACACACACATGTACATTTATGGATTCATATACTTCCACTCTCCTTTTCTCTCTCTCTCTTTCTCTCTCTCTCTCTTTCTCTCTCTCACACATGGGTGATTGATTAGTTAATTGGAATCTGGTTCTGGAAGAGTTGTCGAGAAAGGAAGAGGAAACCAGCTTTTAAAAGCCCTCTAAATGCACCCCCATTCCTCCAAATGCACCCCCATTCCTCCAAATGCACCCCCATTTCACCAAACGCTCTTAGACCTAGCAAGCCTTTTTTTCTCCTGATGACCACTGTTTAGAATCATCACATCAAGCCCCCCCACCCCCCACCACCACCTCTCAGCAACCCTCCCTTTGGGTCCTTTCACCCCACAACAATGGTGGCTGTGGCTTGTTATTTGAGGCTCTAAAGAGGCCTCCCTCCTGCCCGCCCCCAGGATAATGGCCCCCCGTTGGGGCCTTTCTTCCTCTAACTCTCCTAATGACAGGTTTCATCCTCTCTGTGGCCTGACCTCTGGGAGGAGCGGAGGCTCTCCAACTGGCCCAGCACTTTCCCCTGTTCTCACATGGGACGCCACCGTACACACCCACCTCTAACCCACACACACACACACACACACACACACACACACACACACAGTAACACAGTAACACACACACACACACACACACACACACACACACAGTAACACACTCACACACACACACACACACACACACACACACACACACACACACACACACACACATACTTCTTCAAGAGCTATCTCAGTTCTCTGTCATACTCAGAGATATATGTCATACTTCAATACTACAGAACAGGGCTCAACAGGCCAGGGGACGTTTGGGGGGAGCAGGAGGATACTGGGATGGATAAGGGAGGAGAGACCTGACTCCCACAATGATAGGAGGGTGACAGGGTGTGACAAGGGGGAGTACACTGATTGTGAGGTGAAAGAGTAGGAATCTGCACACACACACACACACACACACACACACACACACTCACACACACACACATCCTAATGACAGTGGTCATAATAAATCGAGTGTGTTTCATGGATGTGTTTGCTGTGCGCATGATTATCTCGCAAAGTCCATGCATTAGTTTACACAATATACTACTCTTATATTCTACACACTTAACACGATATACTACACTTATATTCTACACACTTAACACGATATACTACACTTATATTCTACACACTTAACACGATATACTACACTTATATTCTACACAGTTAACACTATATACTACACTTATATTCTACACACTTAACACGATATACTACACTTATATTCTACACACTTAACACGATATACTACAACTCATATTCTACACACTTAACACGATATACTACACTTATATTCTACACACTTAACACGATATACTACACTTATATTCTACACACTTAACACGATATACTACACTTATATCTACACAGTTAACACTATATACTTACACTTATATCTTCTACACAACTTAACACGATATACTACACTATATTCTACACACTTAACACGATATACTACAACTCATATTCTACACACTTAACAACGATATACTACACTTATAATTCTACACACTTTAACACGATATACCACACTCATATTCTACACACTCAACACGATATAGTACACTTATATTCTACACATCTTAACACGATGTACTACACTCATACTCTACACAACTTAACACGATATACTACACTATATTCTACAACTTAACACGATATACTACACTCATATTCTACACACTTAACACGATATAGTACACTTATATTCTACACACTTAACACGATATACTACACTTATATTCTACACACTTAACACGATATACTACACTTATATTCTACACACTTAACAAGATATACTACACTCATATTCTACACACTTAACACGATATACTACACTTATGATTCTACACACTTAACACGATATACTACACTTATATTCTACACACTTAACACGATATACTACACTTATATTCTACACACTTAACACGATATACTACACTCATATTCTACACACTTAACACCTAGAATACAGAAACATCTCCAGTTCTTCTGCTTCCACCCTGGGGGGTCATGGTAGCAGGAGGAGTTGGGAGATTTCACGCTTGACCTTCTCCTCATGCCTTTGTGAGCTCCTTCACCCCCGTGTTGATTCTCTTGACCTACTTGGTCATCCTGGAGCAAGCCACTTAGAATCCAGTTCACCCTGCAGCACGCACTAACATGCAGTAACACACACATCTGGCCTGGCTGCTCTGTCCCTCCTTCTGAGGGGGTACCCCGACACACACACTAGTTATGTTTTCATTCTTCCCACAGAAGGCAATAGTTTGGTTTCATCTGCACTGAATATATTTTGTGGTAGTGTTGAGGTTGTTTCAACCTCTGTGACACCGTACATCTAATAGTTCAACAACCAAAGAATGCTTATCTTCTGTACCACTTTGAGATAGTGGTGCTTTTTAATAGGTGCCAATTACTACAACAATTCAATTTGGCTACTGCTGGACATTGAAACTATGTGTGGGCTCCATTAAAACCCTCTTAACTCGCCCTCAGAGCTGGATATTTGTAAATAATTGTAATTAATTTCTTCAGAGAGTAGAAAATATGAGTGATACTCCTCCAGTGAAGACACAGAGAGAAGAAAAGATGAGTGATAATCCTCCAATGAAGACGCAGAGAGTAGAAAAGATGAGTGATACTCCTCCAATGAAGACGCAGAGAGTAGAAAAGATTGACAAGAATTAATGCACACTAAGCAGGACACGTTGAACTCACACGAACACATTGTAGTTCTTCAATCTTTGCAAGCAAATCTATGAGTCTTCCTTCACTTGGTTCATTCCTTATTCTAGATCTGCAAGGTCAAATACAAAGATGACAGGATCCTTGCACCAGCACCCCAAGCGATTCCGCCCCTCCCCCCAGCCCACTCGTTTAACTTGAACTGCAATTACTATCCAATTAGAAGGCTGTCCTATTATTTGCCTAAGTCTCCATTTGAAAGCATGGGTTTAGCAGTTCTAATAAAATAACCTGCTGGGGTCCGATTTCTCCCTTTGGGTGTGTGGAGGCAGGGCCATGTTGGGGTGAGGGAGGCTTTACAGGCTTAAGGGTTAGAGCAGGGGGAAAAGCTAGAGGTCGGGGCAATCAAAAGAGCATGACCCCCAGGGTCAAGCCGCCTGGCGGCCACAGTCCCAGGGCTAGCCATGATGTGGACCAACAGCCCTGCTTGTATAAACACCGGGGTAGTTTTTGTATAAGAGTGTAGGATAGAATATATCACGGGCAGCAGACAGAGGAACAATAGGCCACGTTTAGAGAAACGTTTTGAGTCAGCAGATACATCTGGAGGAGTGAAGATTAACCTCCGTATGGCTGACCCTTCATGGCCCTGGACCATGAGCCAAACAATATAACCCAAAATGTCATTTCGGTACATGGCCCCTCCATTACAATTGGTATAAGTGAATCGACAGATTGCAATAAAACAGGCTGAAAGTTTTCATTGAGATCTTTTCTTTTATAACGACAGGGAAAAAAAACGTGTGGAACTTTAAATATATACTAACACCTATTGTCAAACCATAACTTTTGTCTGGCATGAACAATTTAATTTAGCTGTTTTAAAAAGATACATATGCCAAGACAACATATTATTAGTGATCTTCAACCTAAGTGTATTGCTGTCTTTGTAGGAAGTGAGACCATGAGAAACCTAGACCAGGCACAGCTTAATACACGTCTGATATAAACATGCTTAGTACATGTCTGATATTAACATGCTTAGTACATGTCTGATATAAACATGCTTAGTACATGTCTGATATAAACATGCTTAGTACATGTCTGATATAAACATGCTTAGTACATGTCTGATATAAACATGCTTAGTACATGTCTGATATCAACATGCTTAGTACATGTCTGATATAAACATGCTTAGTACATGTCTGATATTAACATGCTTAGTACATGTCTGATATCAACATGCTTAGTACATGTCTGATATAAACATGCTTAGTACATGTCTGATATTAACATGCTTAGTACATGTCTGATATAAACATGCTTAGTACATGTCTGATATTAACATGCTTAGTAAATGTCTGATATCAACATGCTTAGTAAATGTCTGATATCAACATGCTTAGTACATGTCTGATATCAACATGCTTAGTACATGTCTGATATCAACATGCTTAGTACATGTCTGATATCAACATGCTTAGTACATGTCTGATATCAACATGCTTAGTACATGTCTGATATCAACATGCTTAGTACATGTCTGATATTAACATGCTTAGTACATGTCTGATATTAACATGCTTAGTACATGTCTGATATCAACATGCTTAGTACATGTCTGATATCAACATGCTTAGTACATGTCTGATATTAACATGCTTAGTACATGTCTGATATTAACATGCTTAGTACATGTCTGATATTAACATGCCTAGTACATGTCTGATATTAACAGGCAGGGCATGCGTTCCTCTGCTGACACCATTCAAATCCCAGCAAAGATCATTTACTTGGATTTTTTGTAACTTACAATCTCTCCACTAAAAACATAAGCATTAAGATATTCTCCGAGGCAAAGCAATAATATGACTGATGTGTGTGAGATCTACACATATACTACATCTACAGTTGGGCAACCAGGGCCTCACCTTGGGACAGAGGGGAATGACATGGCTAGCCAAACAAAGAAATGTTGCTGTAAGTTTCCTTAAAGGAATTGATTGTGTAAAGAAAACAGCACTGAGTTTGAGGCTGTTTGAGCAGAGACAGCTAAAGGTGTCTACCTGTATCCTAGCGTAAAATGATCTTCTACAGGGAAGATAAGTCTACCTGTATCCTAGTGTAAAATGATCTTCTAGAGGGAAGGTCAGAGGTCTAGGAAGGTTACAAGTAGAAAGTGGAATGTGGCACAAAAGATTTAAGTGGGTCAAAACCTTAGCTTTTGATTGACTTCGAGTTGAGGGAGGGTTGCCTAAAGAATGAGAGCAGGTTCTAAGTTAAAAAGAGAGCGATAGAGGGAAGATCACAGAGGTTCAGTGAAAGGGTTGAGAGGGAGTTGAAGGAGAGTAAAGGGAGGACAGCACCAGGGGTTGAAAGAGTGAGCCTTATCTGTGTCCCATCTGGCCTGACATGAGCACACACACACACACACACACACACACACACACACACACACAAACACACGCACGCACGACCCTGGTTAGTGCCTTGGAGGGGAAAGGAGTGCTACCTGTAACGACAGAGTGGATCCTGAGCAGGGCTTAGCACCTAAGGTCTGTGCTCTCAGGCCCTAACCCTAACCCTAACCCTTAGCACTAAGGTCTGTGCTCTCAGGCCCTGACCCAACCCTAACCCTTAGCACTAAGGTCTGTGCTCTCAGGCCCTAACCCTAACCCTAACCCTAACCCTTAGCACTAAGGTCTGTGCTCTCAGGCCCTAACCCTAACCCTAACACCAGCCTCACCAGCCCAGCCCAGCCCTAACACTAGCCTCACCAGCCCAGCCCTAACACCAGCCTCAGCAGCCCAGCCCTAACACCAGCCTCAGCAGCCCAGCCCAGCCCTAACACCAGCCCAGCCCTAACACCAGCCTCAGCAGCCCAGTGCGCATGACTTACTACTGTCATGTGATGGAATTAACTGTGTCAAGAAAACCATTCACAACAAAGGCCGTCCCACATCAAACATAGATCTAATTCAATTTGGCACAATTTGAGTTGTATGATCCAAGATATTATTTCCAACAACGCAAAAGATGGTTTGCTTTACTTGGTTGTGTAGCACCCCAGGTAGGTTTGCTTTAATGAATACCTGATGTGGCAGGCCAGTATATTCGCTCAATAAAATAATTCCCTTCCTTTTTCCTGTTGTTTATCAAACAAGGTAACGTCCTGTCATGTGACCCCTCAACCTAGCAGCCACCTGTGTGGACTTTTGTATGAATCCCAAAGCCCCTCTCTGTGCTGCTTTCAATACTTAGACCACTGAGTGTAACTAATTCTCCCACACGAGGTTATTGTCTTCCTATCTCCACTTTTGTCTCACACTTTCAATTCATCTATTCACTGATTTCTGACAGAAGAGAGAAGAAAAACACTTTCCAAATGAAAGCCCATGGCTGTTAAATCCACCCATGTGTTTTCTAGCTAAAGCCCATTTGTTAGTAGAGGAACAAAAAAGTCATGCTAAAAATAAAATGAAAAATTAAATCCAATATGGAACATTACTTTTTCAAAAAATGCAAGAATATGACACTTGCAGGGTCATGGTTTATTGATCAAAACCCTTAAAAGTAACCGTTTTATTGCGGAGTTGAATCAGACATGCCTAACAGACCTCTGTACACATGCTGCACAGACCTTGCAGCTGACCAGCGGGCCTGTGGAGGCGGCTGGTCCCCTGGGATGACCCTACCAGCAGTTCTCAGACACCCATTTGGTTCAGCCCCCACCCATGGTGACCCCCAACCCTGAGGGGTCAGATGGGCAATGGGAGCCCCCTGTCCCGGGCTGGGATGTAAATCAGGGCGGCTGTCTAATGCGGGAACTCGCTGTAGCCCTGAGTTCCCAGCCCTGCCTGGCACCAACTGTCGTCCACTCTGACGCACGGACAGGCCAGCAAGGTAGGCTCCCGCTGACGTGGTGCCCAGACAGGGTCACATGGTCCAAGCCCAGGGTCACATGGTCCAAGCCCAGGGTCACATGGTCCAAGCCCAGGATCACATGGTCCAAGCCCAGGATCCCAGCAAGATTCATCTTCATCGGGTCCTGGGACAAAGACAGAGTCATCATGACATCATAGGGGTCAGAATGAAGCAGTTGATTCTAAACTGAAATAAATATGTCCACACAGTACACAGTACTACTTGATTCAGAAATGTAGTTATTGGTCAACTAAAAGGACAGTAAGTCCAACCAACACAACAATTTCATTGGGATATAACGCATGTCATAACAAGTCACAACCTATTAGGATGACTGCACCAAGTCTGTCATTTTGCAGTTCGGTTTGATCCACTTTCTTGACATGTTAAAGAGTCCTAACTTTAAGTGCAAGGCAAGTCCCGGCACACTAGAGCTCAGTTTGACAGCTTGACGTGTCGCCCTCTCCATCAGAACAGCACCTGGAATAGCAACACATAAATCTTCTGTGCAGAGACAGTCTGTAGATCCTGAGGCGGTTGCACATTATTGCTCTCTCTGTTCCCAGCTTGATGCCCAATGTGCAAGTCTTCCCCTCAGGGGGGGGGGGGGGGGGGGGCGGGGGGGGGTTGTGATAAAAGGTTGTGTTACCGTTTTCTTTTTCCAGTGACACCAGTTGTTCTCGCTCTTCCCCATGGCCTTTTGTGAGGTCAGCTCGTCTATTCCAGACCTGTAGAAGTCAACTACTGTTACCGTGGGTGACATCACATCTTGTAAGTGACTGTCCTTATGAGCGGGGGTCATAAAGTTGGTCCAGTATGTAAATAAAATACAAAATATTGTGTTGTTAACACTGATGCCATATTGTTAGATTATAGGTCCCAGGCCACCCAGATCCTAAAGGAGAACACCACCTACCAACCCCCCCCCCCCCCCCCCCGCCCCCCCCCCCCCCCCCCCCCCACACACACACACACACACACACACACACAAACAACAACGACGACGAGAAACACTGCTCCAGCTAACTCAGCCTATCTCTATTCCATATGTACAGGAATGTAGTATTTTACTGCTCAAATTGTTTATTGTTTACGTTATTCTTTACTTTGATTGCACGTCACAGAGCTGGCAGAAACACATTTCACTGTGATTATAGCTTTATTTTGACATGTGACAAACCAAACCGAACTTATAGGAATACAAAGATAGAAGTCAAAATAATAAAGACATGTAGCATTGCCTTTTTCACTCAGTCTGTTTACTCAACACACAAATAACACACTGCCCTCATGTGGAGATATCGTCTAGTCTATTTTCACAAGTGAGGCAACTTTAAAATAAACAGCTTTCCAGCTTGGGAAAAAATATTTTGGTGTTTAAACTTTTTAACTCAAAATACGTTGTTTTTAAATTAACAATGTAAATAAAAGGAAATATAAAAAAAATCTTGCAAATATGCAGTACAACTAATTATATTTATACTACATTTCCAAACTGTCTGTCGGAATAATCGCTTAATTGCTCCCACAATTCCCTGATGCTGATGCTGCTTTTAAAAGTGCAGGCTTCAGAAACTGGAAAAAAGCCTCAGCTCATGAAAGAACCCTCTCGTTGTCGCTCTATAACAGTGAGTGCACATCAATCTAACCATGCCAGGTATTCAGCTCAAGGGGCTAATAGGAGGAGGCTCAGTGAAAATGACCAGCTCACTGCAGTACCTTGTAAGACAGGGCCAAGCTGTGAGAGGCCACACTGAGGAATCTGTCCCAGCTATTGAAGCTTGGACGAGAGGAGGGTGGTGTGCTGAAAAAGGGGCTGACACAGCGTCATTACTCCAGCAGGCATGCACAGAATGAAAGCCTGAACATGATGGCTGTCATTCCACATGTCGCAAACACAATCAGGTTGCAGAGCAGGAGTCTGTCTACCTGCTTCCTATCGATCAGGACCTAGTGGCCGTACAAGGTGTCCGACACAACTGGTCAGGAAACGTTGCCACTGATGCTCTGCTAAGTCTCAGTCTACCCAAGACTGGTTTGGGTGGCCAAAGTTTTGATGGGGCTTCAAACATGGCAGAGAAATCCTCACAGGCCATTTTGAAGAGACAGCAGCCTCAGTCCATTGGGGTCCATTGCTGTGTAAACTTCATCACACCCTGGTTAAGGATTGTCTTTGGCTAGTAAGGGCAGTTCAAGTCTGGAGACTGGAGAATGTAGTCCTCCCTGGGCTGGTGGATGATGTGGTAGATCAACACCCTGAGATGAAGCTCAATGTGCAGACGCCTTTCTGTCACTGTCAACATCACCTCAGCTGCAGTGGGAAGGCAGAGACACCAATAAGGGCACTGCCAGTGGAGTTGAGTGGGTTATTGAAACCAGTGGAGGTGAGTGGGTTATTCCAACCAGTGGAGGTGAGTGGGTTATTGAAACCAGTGGAGGTGAGTGGGTTATTGAAACCAGTGGAGATGAGTGGGTTATTGAAACCAGTGGAGTTGAGTGGGTTATTGAAACCAGTGGAGGTGAGTGGGTTATTGAAACCAGTGGAGGTGAGTGAGTTATTGAAACCAGTGGAGGTGAGTGGGTTATTGAAACCAGTGGAGGTGAGTGGGTTATTGAAACCAGTGGAGGTGAGTGGGTTATTGAAACCAGTGGAGGTGAGTGGGTTATTGAAACCAGTGGAGGTGAGTGGGTTATTCCAACCAGTGGAGGTGAGTGGGTTATTCCAACCAGTGGAGGTGAGTGGGTTATTCAAACCGGTGGACGCTCTGGGTAGACTTTAGTTGCGGTGTCCTCCTATGAACCCTGAGAAGGCTAAGGGCCAGCATGACTCTGAACAGACTGGACAGGGTTGTGTGTCATGTGCATAGAGATCAAGTTGACTAGCTGGATATGGAAAATACCTGCCAGCATATTATACTACATACCACCGTTGGCCTCATACGTCTAGTAAGCATAATGAAGGAGACTTTCCTATATGGTAGGCAAAAATTGCATGACCTAGTTTAAAATAACTTCATTAGTGCAATTGCTAGTTAATGTACTGTAGTGTGTGTGTGTGTGTGTGTGTGTCAGGGGATTAGGATGCTCAAAAAGACAAACTTCTAATGCGTTCAAACTAATAAAGTAATCATCATCTTCATCTTCCCAGGGTTGCTGCTGGGGGGGAAAGAGTAAGAGGTGCAAGCCCAAAGATGGCAGCAAGACTGGCACCACATGCTGTTCGTGTTCAAAAAATCATTCACACAAAACACGTTTACTCACACTCACACTCACACTCACACTCACACTCACACTCACACTCACACTCACCTCTCTTTCTTTTTTAGGTTTTCTGTTTCTGAAAAAATGTATGACTCATTTACCGTGATCTGAATTGAAAGGGTAAATTTGACCAGGAACAGAAGAGATGTTTTGTTTGTATTCATCATGCTGTCGTCTACCCCCGACAGAAAACATTTCAAACATTTTGAAAAAGTCTAAATAAAATATGACTAAATAAAACAAATGTGTTGAATGTAGTGTTTACCATGCACAAACAAAATAGTTACCAAAGTAACCATGATCTGTAAGGGGTGAATAAAATCAATGACACATATTGATGTTAATTGAGCTAAAGATCATATTAATTATCCTTACAGTTGAACACAACAGGAGGGTTAAACCCAGGAATGTAAGACACAGTAATAATAGTAGGTCTGCAACAAAAAAACAAATTGCTGAAATCAATAATATTCAATGAAAAAATAGTTGGCAACGAATTTCATTATCGAATTGCTGGGTCTATGTTGTTGTATGTGGCTTAGGGTTTCCCCAACCAACCGAGCCTGCGGCTTCCCACAGCTGGAGGTGGTGACTCCGTAGATGACAGTACGCAGTGGCGTAAACTCGGGTAGATAGACCTTCTCAATGAAAACGCCCCACTCCACCTCCACAGCCCAGGCACACAGCCCTCTAACAGGGGCCAAAGGCCGCCCTTAAGTGACTCTGCCCTGTCTGATTTTTCTAACCCCCCTAAATACAAATGACTCACGTCTCTACAACCAGTCTAAGCATGTAACAATACATACAGGGATCACTGCAGCTACACCCTGACCAACAGAAATATCCCACCTCAGCACAAAGCAGGGTCTAAGGGTAACAACCCCTTACGTTTGATTTAAAGTGCCTTCGGTTTTGTCCTGAAGTCAAAAGAAGTCATGGTGGTCAGATGTCCATGGTAATGCCATCCTCACAGCCAAACTGTGGAAGAAAACAGTCTTCAGTTGTTTTTGTACCACCAGGTTGTCAGAATGTATTCAGTATATACCAGAATGCAAACACTAACAAAGGAAACATTGCTCGTTTGTCAGTGGCCCGTCCAGAGCATTCTGCTTCGCCTAAGTTGAGTGCTGTCTGCGGACATTCACCCCAGCAACATCTTCAACCGTTTCTTTGCTTATTATAAATAGGGGATAGTGATAGCATAGAATTGAGCAAACCAGTCGTATACTTTCCCAGTCCTTACCAAGCGACCGGACATGGTCGTACTGACCTCTATGAACCATGGCAGTGTACAGTATTCTGAAAATATGATTAAGATGATTATGTCACTGTAATAACTAATATGGTAATCAATCAAAAATTATTATACAAATTGTAATACAGAAATTTGATTATTTCAACAGTCCAACAATGTGTACTCAACTCTCACAATGTTTCACCAATTTGAAATGTTAAAATGTTCTGAAAGTTATCCAAAATATTTAAATAAACACATTTTAAATGGGAGAAAAGTTAATGGGCCAGCTTACCCACATATGGCTCAACTTGGCCTTTGGATGGATGTAATACTAAAATATATACAAAAATGTTTATAAATTATAAGTATTACTTCTTAAAAAAAGTGATCATGTGGTTCACCTTGCCCCAAGGTAAAGTAATAACTTTTTGTTAAGTAATAGTTTCACACACTACTGTCCAATTATTTCTAGTTGAGATTTTAAGTAAAAAAGGTTAATCTTTTCTCTCTCCCCTATAATTTTTGAAATATACTGTATATTTATATATGTAAACATATGCACAAAAGTTGAACAATGAATTTTACACATCTTTTGACATATTGATTGAGGTTACCATCTATGTGCATCATAGGAGCACAAATAGCTTTTGTAAAGTACAGACATGTCTCTAAAACAGTGCAAGGCAAGAAAAGCTTTAATTAACAGACCTTAAAGTATTTAATGAAACATGAATAAAAAGCTCAATTTCATTTAAATTCCAAAGTTAAAATGTGTCAACGTCCTTTGGTAGCCTACAGATGTACACACAAAGCATGCACGCACGCAGCAGTTGCACGGGTCAAATGATTTATAATCAATATGTTTTACTTCAGTATCAACCACGTTTGTCTATACGGTTTTATAATCATCAAAGCATATTTAATAACTTCGAAACACTATGATAGCCTATGACATTTTCTCAACCTAAATACGTCTCTTATAGGTGCAGGATCTCACACTAATATCTATCGGTCTAGTAACAACTAGTTTGCAAAACGTTCACACATTTCTTCCAGTCCAGACCATGTCCAGTTGATTTCAGTTCATTCCCGTCCAGCTTTTAGTTTCTCCTCCATCGTTTTATCACCCCGAGATCCTCCCATACACGGAGGACTCTTGGCCACAGTGGGGTTGCTGTTCCACTGCTGGGGCGTTTTAGCTTGGATGGACAACGCATGGACTGAGTTGCTGAGCTCATCGCGAAGAGCTTCGTTTACCAACCGATGGCGCTGTATTAGGGACAGTCCTTCAAAACGTAAACTAACAACCAAGACTCGGAAGTGAGATTCTGCACCAGGGGGTACAGCGTGCATGTGGCTTTCATTGTGGACCTCCAGGTGTTGTGGTTCAAGAGAACTAATCAATTTCGTTTTGATTGCCCGTTCGACTGGCCGGTCGGGGTTCGGGTCCATGTGTGCTCTAAAGTGGGCCGCAGGCCGAGATAAAGTGAAGGTTGTTGAGATGGGTCGCACACAACGGAGGACACTGGGAAGCATTCAGACGATTATGACAGGCAACCACTGGTACTGATGGGCTGTGAAATGATTCGAGAAAGTTGGATAAGAATCTGCATACATTTCATAAGAGCCTATCAACATATGAGCTGGCTTAAAATCACTCCATGTGCGATGAGATCCTCAATAAGTTAAACGAACAGCAGACAAAACTGTCACATCAACGTAAATAAGCTAGCTAGCTAAATTGAATGTCAATAATGATATATAAGCTGAGTGGTGGACGTACCGTTGGGTCACAAGTCAACTGTCCTTGTTCGTTGACGATCAAGACCGAAATGTCCTAATTTAGCTACACCAGATATTGATACACTACATATACAAACAGACATTCAGGTAGCATTACCTAGAATTCGGCAATCCAAACATGCTACAACTTGATTTACTTACCTCGGCACTACTAGTCTGTCCTCTTTATGGTAAACAAGACTCGATACTCCGCCGGAAAGGCAGAAAGCAAGAAAGCAGTCTGGGACATGTAGTTTTTTTTTAACAGAATGTAGTTCTGAAATGCATGAAATGTGGGACCTGCAATTAGTTTATATTTTACAAAACACAATTGGCAAACACATAAAATGATAAGCACATTTTCCACATGTGTGAATTTATGAACAGCTGAGGGCTACAGCCCGGTCTCGGGGTGGATCTAAATAGTAAAAAAAAAACGTACTTACTTTTTCTGCTGATAGGTTACCAATACATGATTTAATTCGACTTTGTAATTGCACTGTATATTAAGTATGGGATCGCAAAACACTTCCCCCATAAAATGGGGTTGTGTTAAAAAAAAGTTTGAGAACCCGTCTTAAGGAAGCTCAGATCTTTTGATATTGATAAATGAATGCTAGAACAGGTTGGTCTCATTCATTTGTTGGTGGGGCACCAGAACTAAGGATGATTGTAGTAGACTAGGTCAAACTGTTAAAAATGCCAACTCTGTATTCTGGCAGGTCTTGAAGTCATCCTCAATGATTGTACATTAAAAAAGGTGCAAACCATTGTAAGTAATGGTAAACATCCCTTGCATGATGCCTTAGTGAAACAAGCAATCGTTTTGTTTTGCCTGTGAAATTGATAGATTCAGGAATTATTTTCTACCAACTGCAATTCGATTTCTAAATTCAAATACAGTTAAAATGGGTAATACACTTGACGGTACTCTCCTAGACATGCTTTTGTAGTTTAAATTATTGCTAAGTGTATCTCTATTTTCCTTCTTTTTTATTTTAACTTGTATTTATTTTTATTGTGTGTATTTTCTTACTTTATTTGTAATTTGGTGTTATTTAATTTTGTGGGATGGCCAAAAGATGTCAATTTTCCTTGGCATCGATAACGTATTTTCCTTTCCATTTCAAAAAGCATAATAAAAATGTACAGTAAAAATTTGAGTCTTTTCATCGTTATGACTGTTGTTTATTCTTCACGTTTCTTTGCTATCAATTGTAGTTCAGAAAAAGGTTAATTGCACAGCAAAGTGCAAATCACTTTATAAATGAACAATGAGACAACAGAAGAAAAAAGAAAGTCTCACACAAAACGTTTAAACAGAATCATGACCTTATAACATTGAACTATTTTTCATAACCAGTAATATATTGATGTGTTTACCTATATTCCATTCTCATTTACAAAATACACAAAATCAAAGACAACATACAATATTGTTCATTTACACTTCTTTTTTTAACCCCTTTTTATATTGGTAATTTCACTTACAATTTCTATAATTACAAACAAACGACTACAGGGTCTACAGCACAGTACAATGAAAGTGTGATAAGTTCTCTGCAACACTATTAATGGCAATGCATTCTTACGAACAAAAGCCTCAAGACCTTGGTTGGATTTTTGACAAGACATGAATTTTAGCCGTTAGGTTCGGTATAGTAAATCCAACACCAGTAATTCAATGAAAAAGGCAAGCATTTAATATGCTCAAACTCTCGATAGCTTCAAAGGGAAACAGAGACAAATACCCAAACACTTATTGCTTTTATAACTTTTTGCACTCACAATTGACTGTTGCCCAAGGAACAGGTTAACAATATAAAAAACCCTGTAACAGAATTGAAAATATGAAAAACTAGACAATGTTGATTTAACAGATCCTGCACTGATTTACTGAGAATACATATTTAAGTACAGTAAGCATTTCACAGCGTTCCATGTCAAACTATGAAACCATTATATTGACATCCTTGCTCATAATTTCAGGAGCGTTAAAGGGGAACATAGAGAAATGGACCTGTATTAAAAGCCTTAAGAACATGCTGTAATGCTGAGGCAAAAACAATACACACATTTCTTTATCAGGTTGTTCAAATTTGATAGATAACTGTGCATTTGGCGAGCAAACCGGAATAGGTTGAGAACTGCATTCCAAACCATTTTACAGAAACTGATTCCTTCGGCCATATTTTAAAGTGAGCGTATGCAGATCTATCTTGGAATTATTTTCTATTTAACCATTTTTACATGTATCTCTATTGGATATTTAAAGTGTGTAAACCTTAAGTACAAATATTTGGCAATAATTAATAAGATGTTACTAATGGCACGCTGATATAGATAGTCATAAAAGTGATTACTGCAAAAAGGTGTGGGCATTCGTTTGGGTGTGAATATTAGTGTTGAATGGAACAGGGTTTACTTTAAGAACATCGACCAATGAATTGCTCTTAACTAAGCTTACAATGGTAAAGTAGTATCATCTTATTGACCTCTTTTTGTACTGTTGCTAGTGCCTTTAGTCCATTTTATAAACCCCATGATCTCAATCTTATTTTGAAAAACACAGGAAATAAATAACTGTGCTGGATTAATCTCTCTCTACATTGGCTATATATGGCTGCTATCCTATAAGATAGTAGTTTGGACATAAACATGATTTCTATAACCAGAGCCTGGTTGCTTTAGCAATGTTTGTTAATTATTACCACATGATTATGAACATATCAGTTGTTTAATGGGTTTCCAGAATTTAAGATTTACAAGTTCTAGGAAACTTCTAGTTCGATCGTTTGGAGACAAAACGAATTATTAATGTGCGCTATTTTTAAAGAAAGAAAATAAGAAAATAAAGAGAAGAATAAAAGGTTGAAAATGAAAGGTCCACAACATCTGAGTGTTTCAATTCTCTGAAAGGTTTTCCCACAGTAGCCTTGGTGTTCCACCTACAAAGGTTCAGGTTCTGAACATTAAACCTTTGAGACTGAAGCAACGTTTACATGTCTAACCCCAATAGAAAGCAGCTCTAATACAGAATAAATAAATAACTTCAAAGAATCAAGTTGCACCAAAAGACTTCATAAAGCATTAAGGGCCAAACTCACATCCATATAAACATATGAACCATTGTTTTAGCATTATATGTTATCCTTAGTAAATGATTGAATGTGAAAATCTACATGTACTTTGCATCTTCTCACCAACATCGGTAGTTAGTAGACTCAAAAGGCCATCTTGTGCTTTTTTACAATAATTCAAATAGCTAGAGTTAAATTGTGCCAAATATACTAAGGTCTGAAACAAGAAGTAGAAACAAGAAATATCTATCAAAAAATATAGAAGACTTAAATTAGTATTTCATGATCTGTTTGTGCTAAATAGTGTGTTTGTGCTAAATAGCGTACCAAGTTTTAAAACTCAACTTGTATTGTTACTTTTACCATCTAAAAAAGGCAGTTTACTGTAGAGCAAATTTGAAAATGTAATGGATTTGGTCTATTGGTCTAAGGAAATGACACATACAAACATTACCACACTCTCAATTTTTGACACATTTTTGTACATAGGCTACATACTTTCTTACATGCATTACACTCCCCAAAACACATTTCACAAGAGCAATACATATGTCTATAATGATTGGGTGCTAAGAAGGCATTTCATACGAGAGGAGATGGGGAGCAAATGTTTGAAATATTACAAAATGTGAGGAAACACACACTATTAAATAGGGGTGCTTTAGATGTGAAATATTTCGCCATGAATGTTTTACCCCCTAAATAAAAATGGCAAATAGGGCAGAACTAATTGGATACATTGTCCAATCAGGTCTGTTAAGCTATTGGTGTGTGATCCCAGGATTGTTAATTAATTGTTAAACAATGTTTTAAAGGGAGAAACAGTCAACAGATCCCTTTGTCACATTCAAACCATAATCAAACCTGGAATGTTCTAATACCTAGAAAATGGCAGTTTGTCCGTACACTAAACACAACAAATTGGAAGGTAAATAATGACAATACATTTTAGTAGAAGACAAAGCCAATAGAAAGGTTGTGAACCATTTGTAGTTTAGAATAATTTCCCAAAAATATCAACATAAACTTTAAATGAAAGGGAAGTTGCATTGGTCTAAAGATGGTAAAGATATATTTATGATAAATAATATTTTCTGTGGGGTCCTATTTGCATGGCTTATTATGAATGGACCTCATTTCCCATAACTCCAGATATATATCCTTGTATCGGAGAAGTGCAGAAAAAAATCTACTATACTCTCTTTGAAAAGATACACAATACGCTTGCCCTGTATGTACAACACAACCAATTTGAAATGTGCTTCATTAATTTTGCCACACTTTCTCTAATAATTTCAATTGCAGGCTTATTCCCAGGAATCTACGTTTGAGCAGTTGCGTCAGAGTGCCTCTGAAACTCTTAATATAAAGATGTGTCTACGATACCTAAAAATTAATTCGAAATATCAGGCAATCCACAATATGTACAGCTTAGGGAGAGCTATGCAGCACTTGCCTGTAGATTCCTGTGAGCAAGCCCAAACTCTACTCTTTTTTACAGGAAGGGAGGAGAGGTTACTGGGTAGAGTTTGGTCATCTCCTTGGGCTGCATGTTCAGTATGGCAAGTTCTGCTGCCCCCTGGGGGTGATGGCGCGCTATTGGAGGACCTGGCCCCGCGTTTCTGGTAGTTTGAGGGCCAGGGCGCTGCCCACTGCCAGAGCCCCCGAGGCGAAGAGGATGGGCACAGCTTTGGTGATGCCCACAAACGAGGTGAAGATGCTGATGCCCAGCACGGCTGCCAGCTTGCAGAGGGCATTGAGGAAGCCGAACGCTGTGGTTCTAGGAAGACAAAGCAAGTCGAAAGGACAAAGTGAATACACTGGAAACATTTATAATACAGTCTAAACTCTACATTTATAATATAATCTACACTCTACATTTATAATATAATCTACACTGTACATTTATAATACAGTCTAAACTCTACATTTATAATATAGTCTAAACTCTACATTTATAATACAGTCTACACTCTACATTCATAATACAGTCTACACTGTACATTTATAATACAGTCTACACTCTACATTTATAATATAGTCTACACTCTACATTTATAATATAGTCTACACTGTACATTTATAATACAGTCTACACTCTACATTTATAATATAGTCTACACTGTACATTTATAATATAGTCTACACTGTACATTTATAATACAGTCTACACTCTACATTTATAATATAGTCTACACTGTACATTTATTATACAGTCTACACTCTACATTTATGATCATGCTGAGTTTCAGGTACCTGGTCGGCAAAAAAAAAGCTTTTGTAGATTTACTTTCAACGTAAATATATGAATTATATAGCAATGTTTTTTAAGCTGACTCCAAATATATTGATTGAGTAGTAGAAGTAGTAGGACACAAAACCTTAATTAGGAAATTAAAAAATTGTCAATGTTTCAATATTTATGTTAATCTTCCAGACATTGGACAGGGGCACAACCCACTTACACCCTTTCTGGTAAAACCATGAATCTACCATAGGGTGGCACTGCTAGTACTCTACCCAGTTGAACCAAACCCTCTCGTCCTCCATGACACACCACATCTTCTTCTACTGCTGTCATTTTTCTAAGGTTTGATCCCTGGGCACCACAGGGGGACATGACCTCTGAGAAGTACTGCCAGCTCTACAGAGGAGCCAGTCACTTTGAGGAGGGAAAGTACGTTATGATTCTTACCTCTTATCAGAGGGGTAGAGCTCCACGGTCAGAACATCCAGGGCGTTCCAAGAGGCAATGCTGATGCCACCAAACAGACACAGCAAGGCAATCATGGCCGACTCACTGTTACCGAACGACAGGAAGAAGCAGCTGATGCAGGAGATCACACTGGAGCCCGCTGGAGAACACACAGGGGACACAGGAGACATCAGTAAAGAAAAGACAGTCCTCAGACTGGCTACAACTTATAGAAAAGTGTGTTGGATGGGTTTTGAAAATATACGCATGCATTTTAGAGAATCAATGGACACTTATTTGTAACCCTTGAATTTGCACAAAAAAACACATTTGATTTCACAGGTCAGCAAAAACATACGGTAACTAGTGTATCAAAGCATATTTTAGAAAAACCTCTCCAGTTTTCTAAGGAGAACACAGTGAGCACACTAACGTTCTCAATCCACCAGCCTTCATTACCCAGCATCCTCAGCACCAACGTTCTCAATCCACCACCCTTTCTGCAACACCCTTCATTACCCAGCATCCTCAGGCGTCCAATCTTGTCCATGAGCAGAGCTGAGACGATGTTGCCAGGCAACACAGCCAGAGTGCCCAGGAAGCTGACAAAGTAGACCATGTAGGCATTGTTCTCATCACTGAAGTCGCTGAGCATGCAGCCCTCCTTGTTGTGCAGGAACGTGCTGTTGATAAGCCGGCTGTTAACCAGCCTGTACTTAAACAGATCTATGAGGGGGGCAGGAGGACAGGGGAGGGGTTAGAAGCAGGAAACATCCATTATCTAAGCAGGAAGGGACTGGTTAACATTCCCTTGGTGTTTCCTATAGTATCATAACCAATCCCAGGGCAGTCATTTGGAAATGTTTAGTTCTCATCGGGAAAGAGAGAGGGATTATCTATAAAAGTGAATTTCTTATGGTCCTCAGAACCACTCAAAACACTGACAACCTGATCGATAGTTTGTGTGTACATATGTGTGCTCCAAATCTAAGCAGTTTATTTAGTATATTTAGTACAAAATCACAGTAGGAAAAAGATCAAAAACCCTTTTTTCAATTTATCAAGCACAGCAATTCATGTTTTTCATCCTTTTGTTTCACTTTCAAATGTATCCTCTACAGCCAAAAATAACTTAAGCCTTTCCCATAATTGGCAGTGCTGCAGTTTTCTGTCTAATACTGACAGAAATGAGGGCTGTGTTGCTAGGATACACTTCACTCTGCATTTCTCTGGTTGTGATGGGGCCAGATGGTAGAGAGGCTGTAATTTAAACACTATTTCATGGCCATCAGTAAATGCAGCTCATTTTCTTGCTCTAGTCCTAGGGTTCCATTAAGATAACTTAAAACTCATTCATAAAACCTTTTGCATTGAGGGATTACAAAGATTCTAATATGCAAATAAGCAAAGAGCATACAGTGCAGGCAAAAGCCAAACCATAATCTTTCATAGGGTTTAAATATAATATAATAAGGGTTTAATTATAATATAATAAGGGATTTGTACTCTAAATTGCATAGATTTGCATTTCTAACTTTAGTACTGCAACTACAACATAAGGGTGGTCTAGTCATAGACATAGTATACAGGTCTGTTGTTGTAAGAGTAGCAACCTGGGCAATGTGTTTGGTAAGGGTTATTTCAATGACATGGTTAACAGGAAACCTTATTGAAACTGCCCACTTATAGGCATGGAAATATGTTATAACCATATGGGAATGGAACGTCTTTCCAGCTAAGAAGAAGGGACATATGTGTGTTTGTGTGTGTGTGTGTGTGTGTGTGTCTGTGTGTGTGTGTGTGTGTGTGTGTGTGTGTGTGTGTGTGTGTGTGCTAAAACAACCAACCTGTGTTATAGAAGAGGGTGGCAATAAAAGTGCAGTTCTTGAAGAAGGTGTTGCTGGAGGTGATGTCCTCAAAGTAGCATTCCTCAAACAGAGAATCCTCAAACACCATGGACCTCATTTTAAGATTCATGAACCTGGGAAACACACACAGACACAAACGATACCACATTAGTGAGGCTCTCATTCATCAGAGTCATAAAAGGTAACCTTACACTTTTCAAATTTAAACGAGTGGAGATTTATTTGGGCTGAACGCTCCGATGTGATTTCTCTTGTTGCACTAGACATCTAACACTGACTAATTATTATTATTATTATTATTAGCATTCAGAATAGACAGTCAGTCACACACAACCTCTCTTGGTGATAAGCGGCTTTCGGTTTTCTCTAATAAATAATACTCTGGCCAGAATGGCAGCAAAAAATATGTTCACTTTGACTGTACAACTAATTTATTACAAAGTCCATAAATTATAAAAAAAACTAAAAACTTTTTTAATTGTGTCAAAATTATTGTCCAGACCACCCCCAAGCTGTGAGTCAAAGGAACAGTATGGCGTAGGGAGCCAACACCAGCTCAAAGCTTCACTCAGAACAACCAAAAAATGAAACCTTGTTTCTTTTTTTACAAGACAAAAAGATGATCAAATTGTGCCTGGAAAAATACTTTCAGTAATGCTTTATTTTGCTCAATTGAATGATTTACCTGATTACAAAAAATCTGCTTCATAGAATCACTTTCAAATACATCAAAACACAGAATCTACTCAAATGTAGCTTTTAAAAATAGCACTTACAAAATAATCAGACACATGACCCTTAACCCCCATACAATATAAAATCTTCCGCTGGTACTTTTTAGCGTTACTAAGGCAACACCACAACCTGGTTCCATAGAAAACGTAATTCAAATGGTATCCATCAGAAACCCACTTGTTGTTAAAGTACTCTCCATTGCGGTGAACCTGGTTCTCCAGGGTGAAGTTGAAGGTGACATGCTCCACCTTCTCCTTGACAAAGATCTTGGTACGTGAGGCATACTCCTGCTTCTGGATGTACTTGATCATGTCAGGGAACCACACAGTCAGGCCGTAGTAACTAAGGAACAGACAGTCATACACTTTTTACTTCTGCTTACATTCAGGTTTTTGTACTTATTACAAATAGGAACATATTTGGTTTCAAACCAACCCCAATCATAATCCTCTTCCCCAAAAATGTATTCAGATGTAAACATGCATAAAAAGTCCACAGAAAGAGAAAAAGACCTTAATAAATAAATATCTAAATAGGTAACATGATCATGTGATTAGTGATGGGCGGTGATGGAGGTGGGCATAATGTCTAGGGGTGTCCCCAACTAAGATATTCTCAAATCCGATTGGTCAAGTCTTACCTATTGATCTGCTAACCTCCAACCTACCTACGATCGCTCAATTGATCGTCAAATCAGGATTTATTCACGCACATTAAGGAGATTGATTAAAAGCACATGAGTTATTACCAAAATAAACTGTATATGATTTATTTGGAGAAACCAAGTAATTTAATGACAAATCAGACATTCAGCACCCCATATAGTCGGAATGGAATGATCCCTCTTTCATAACAAAACTTTGCTACGCTTCGACTGCGAGATTGGCAGTCGAATAAGGCCCCTTAGATCAAATCATCGAAATGTCGGCTATTCAAGGCAAGGTGGTTAGAGTTTTTTTGTTTGTTTTTTTATTCGTTTTTATTCCTATATTCTTTTCACTGTCACACATTGTGTTTATGTACACTGTTAATGGAATTACAGCAAAGAATCATACTTTCAAACGGATAGAGGTGTGTGTTGGTGTGTGAGTGCATCAGTTTGTGTCAGTGTGTGTGGGTGTTTTTACTTTTTTTTTTTTTATATTAATAAAAATACTGAAACTGAAAATAAGTCATGTTTCTTTTTATTTTACGTTATTTCGTGTTACAACCAACGTTTAATTACTATTAGCTTAGTGTTCGTATCTCAAAAAGGGTTCGGTTTTTATTTTTATTTACGGATATGATTTTTCATAGCTAGTTTCCTTTTTAGTTCTCGTTTTAGTTTCCAATAACCTCTTTGATAATGTTAGTGATGATTTTGATTGGGGGTCACCCTGAACAATGTTAGTGATGATTTTGATTGGGGGTCACCTTGAACAATGTAAGTGATGATTTTGATTGGGGGTCACCCTGAAAAATGTTAGTGAGGATTTTGATTGGGGGTCACCCTGAACAATGTAAGTGATGCTACCTGAAGGACATGGAGAACCAGACGGCCATCATCATGTAGGTGGTACGACGATATTCTGGAGAGAAGACTGTCAGGAAGTTACCCCAGACCTGTACACACACACACACACACACACACACACACACACACACACACACACACACACAGACACACACACACACCAAGACAATTATACACAGACACATGTGCACACACAGTCATCCAGGCAGAAACATGCATCCACACAGATAAGCAGATGGGAATAGAGAAACTAAAGGTGAGCGGGTGAACAATCCAAATTTCATAATACAGAAATATAAAAGGATGTCTCCAGCAGCAAAATATACCAAATGAAAAGTCATCCAATCCAAAACAGTTTTGAAATGACTTAGCACACAACAGACTATCAGTAGATCTTTACATCTAAACTAGTTAAACTGTATCTCTACTGAGGTTATATATAAACTAGTTAAACTCTATCTCTACTGAGGTTATATATAAACTAGTTAACAACTAACAAAACAGCATTGTGCAAATGAAAGCCAAATCCTAGCTTCTCTTTTGTTCAATCATTCAACGTCTCCAGCAGTCACAACGCCAGCTGAACCCAGTCTGAACCCAGTCTGAACCCAGTCTGAAACCAGTCTGAAACCAGTCTTAAACCAGTCTGAAACCAGTCTGAACCCAAAGGGAAGATGAATGACAGCAGAATAGGAGGAATGGCGGAGAGGAACAGCTCACTGCTGAGTAACCAATGACTTCAGGTGAGATGGTGGCAGGAAGGCGTTCCTTCCTTTTAGACCCACGGGGCAGGGGCAGTTGGAGTCACGTGACCTGCCGTGGTTTTATATTCTTAGGTGGGTCTGAAGACGGAGTGTCCCCCTAGTGGTGACACCTCGCTCTCTCACTCCGAGAACCAAGGTTACACAGTAACCATGACGTTTTATGAATGTGTGAAAATGTATGGTAATTTCGATACGGTTTATGAAAACAATAGCAGCTAGAGGTACTGTAATATACATCTTACACATCTTAGTCCACTTCCAAAATAAAATACACTGCATTCAAGTAGCATGTTTGCAGTGCCTTTAATAGGAAACTAAACCTGTTCTATTGAGTCCAGTACCTGACTGAAGAGAGCAGCAAGTTTCATTCTCCACCTCAGGTGCCAGGCTGCGCCCTCGCCCACATCCATCAGGCCATCATCCATCTGCTTTACTGTCTTAATGGTGGTCACCTGAGCCGACAAACAGGGACATTCACAACTCAAAGAAAACCTCAATATAGATACATATTTTTAGAAATGTATTTACACATTATTGAACAGAAATAATAACATACAATGTGGCATTGCAGGTCAAAGATTAAAATCACAAGAATACTAAAGACAGAATTGGTGATTGGTATTCTTATTGATCCAGAGAGAGGTCAGGTCAAGGACATAAATCAGAGGCTAAAGGAGAAACTAAAGATACATCAATCGAGGGCGTGGGTTCACAGTGCACGAGACCACAGGGGAAAGTGACTCACTTTGTTCTCAGCTAAGATGGATGCCATAGTGCTGCCACACGTCAGCTTTAATTGTAACAGTTTCATGGCCATCATCAAACATAACAGTTTAATTGAAGCCATTCATTTTTAAAGTTTTTTGATTCTAACGTATGGTTGTTTGTATTGTTATTTGTTACTGAATACAATACATTTTCCAAAAGGTTTGGTATGTTGTCTGCATGTTAGTAATACCGATGGCTTTGGCAATGGTCTTTTTGTGACATAAAAGCAGCTTGTGACAGTTTCTATTATCATTATTAAATGGTAGACCTACAGTCCATAAATGCTCATGATGATGGGCTATGAGTCCTAGACAACGCCTCACAAAGCGCTGTGACTCAGAACAGCATACTAGCTCCAACAAATTTAAGATTTGAGATTTATATTTATATAATTCATTTTTTATTTATTGTCATGTCTGATATCTCGCATACAATTAAAGAAAATGTGTCTTTCCCATTGAACCCATCCTATAGAACATGAGAAGTGGGCAGCCATAGCCTGGTGTAGGCAGAGACACACTCTCAGGTAGGGTAGGCCTTGGGAAAAGTGGATGGCTCAGTTTTATATTGTTTAGATAGACTAAAGCAAACAGTTAGTATAATGCATCTCCATGGCACCAGATAAGGAAAAACAAACAGCTAGTACCAGAAATACCACCTAAGCTCTTGGATTTTTGTTATATTTTGCGCATCCTGGGGATACATTGAAACAGATAAAGAAACCTGGAAGAGTCTTCATTTTGAAAAGAAGAGGCCAACTCTAAAGGCCCTGGTTCATACGGCTCAGCAAAGGTTTGAGGTTGGAATCAAATTAGTCATCAGACTTCAGCAAGTAGGTTCTCACAAAAAACAAATCTAGTCAAAGTTTGGAAGTAAGCCCACTCCACTCAGGCAAAAGCTTTCTAATGACACTATCACCTCCAGGGACTATGAGGGGGAGGGGCTGGACAAAGTATTGAATTATCCTCTGACATTGTGGAACGAGTGCCCTTAATGAACCCAGTCTGGTCAATGGAAATGGTTTATAATGTTCTAAATATCATTAGCATTATAATATTATAAATATTCCCATTCAGTATCAGCTAAGGAAAGGAGAGAAAGTTGTTAAGTTGAGCACACATATAATAATATACATTTTTGGTCAGTCATTGAATTTGCAGGCTCATATTCCTTTTAAAAAGGTTTTAAATTCAGCAGAAAAAAACTATCTGAGCAACGGTATTGGGCAACTTGCAAAGTTCTGTAAAGAAAACAATTAATTAAAAGTGGCACACAACTAATCAAAGAGAAAAGTTGAAAGCTGTCATTGTAAATGTGTGTGACTTACAGAGAAGACCCTCTCAGGATAGCCTTTAGCTCTCATGTTGGTATCATGGACTTGCTTCAGAATCATCCAGGCTTCATCGTGTTTACCGTTCTGGGACACAATCACACAGGCAAACGCAATTCAAAATGTCCCATCAACAGAACATAAATCGTAATATCTATCGTAGATCTTTGATCTATACAAAGTTTCCGTTTTCTGACCTCCAAGTAAAAGCGAGGGCTCTCTGGCATGGTGGTAAGGGCAGATATGGCTGCCACTGAAGGCAGGGCACACACCATCACAAACACTCGCCAGCTGTGGAACTGGTAGGCAGAGCCCATCTGGAAACTCCAGCCTGGACAAGGAGAAAAATAACTTCAGATCAATCCTGTCAGAGTACGCCAAACAAAATGGTTACCTGTGCTCTGTATAAATCCTAGTTCAACCATGCAGTATAAATGTATTTGTTGGGGTTATATTCTCCTGAATCTAGTTTGGGGCAAAACAATTAAAATGCTCCATCCTTGTGTAGCTTAGCAAGCTTGGCAGCTGGTGATGGACATTGAATGGCAGGCTGGGGAATTTAATGAACGATTATTTGACGGAATAAACAATGGATGAACTGGCCAAGTGATTTAAACCCTGACTTTCTTACCATAATGGGGGATGATGGCCCAGGCCATGGCTGAGGCATAGATGCCCCCGATCATCCAGAACATGCAGAGCCAGCTCAGGTGCTCGCCTCTCTTCTCCTGCGCCAGGAACTCTGAGTAGTAGGAGAACACAATGGGGATAGACCCTCCAATACTTTGGAGGGAAAGAGATGGACGTGGAGGTTTAAGAGAGAAGACATGGATACATGGATGGAGTGAAAAAGGAAGGAAAAAGAGACAAAGGAGAGTCAATTAAGAATTAATCGAATAGATAGTGATGGTCAGTAATTCAAATAAAAGCTGAAAGATCCAAAATCATTAGCAGCTAGATTGGAAAAATCCTCATCCCTAATCGATGCCCCAACAGATGGCATTAAAGATGCACTTTTCATCACATTGACTCACAAATGATCCTAACATGGTTGCTGTGGCAACCTGGCTCGTAATCGCGTCAATATTTTGGACATATTGAATGATACTGAGCAGTTAAAAAGATGTCGTCTTAATCACGAGAGTATTATGATCATAGAGCAAGTCAGGGAAGCATCACTAACCAACAGAAGTGGGAAAGCCACTTAAGATGCCTGACATTAGTGCAATGAAATGGCTTACTCAGTATTATTCTTGATTTCATGTTTAATCAGTGACACTTAGCCTACATAATTATTTTCAAGTCTTGATTTGAATATGGCAGAATGATACCTCCTTCAGTATTTCTTTGACAAAATCAAGGACAGAGACCCATCTCCAAATAGCCAATCACTGGGGGCATAGTAAGTAAGCTTGTTCATGAAACACGACATCATCCATAGCAACGAGGTAAACCCCGCCCTTTCTCTTAGCTTAAGAGTTCTCCCTATTCCTTATTACTTGTGAGTGGGTTTAAATAAGAAACTATTACCTAGGAACTTTTAGTGATCTTTAGGTATACTCTTAGTGGTAAGATGAAAGGCTTTTTGAAGAGGGGCCCTGAAAGTTACAGAAATGCTCATGCTTGTTCAGTTGTGCATTAGGGGCAGGGGCGTCGCCAGACATAAAGCTGTACTGGGGCATGGACAGTAAGGTGCACAGATCCTGACCGCCTCAGCTTGTATTTTGGGTCAGAGTGCGTTGCTTTGAAATTGTGGATTAGAATAAAATCCATTATGTTCCTGCTATTATCAATCTAAATAAAATAAATAAATCCACTGCCAAATATGGGAGATTTTTCTGGGGCACAGCAGATCAATACTGGGGCACAACAGATCAATACTGGGGCACAACAGATCAGTACTGGGGTCCCAGTAAAAGGGGTCTAGCACCGCCCACTGGAATGACTGGTTTCTCTCACCCAACACCAGAGGCCAGGCGACAGAAGAGGAAGGAGCTGTAGCCCTGGACAAAGGAGGAGAAGAAGGCAAAGACGCTGTTGATGGACAGCGAGATCAGCAGTGTCTGTCGCCGGCCAATGCGGTCAGCCAGGCCCCCCCACACAAAGGCCCCCACCATCATGCCCAGGTAGACGATCAGACCTGAGGGGGAGGAATGGGGAAAGGAAGTAAAGAGGGGGGGGGGGGGAAGTAAAATAGAAAGGGAGGGGAAGTGAACAGAGGCGAAAGAGAGAGATAGAAACTTGTGTTACTATTGTTCAATGACCTCATCGATATTTCATTCAGGTCAACTCATTTGGATTGGATTGTACTTTATTGATCCCGAGAAGAGATGGCATTAATTGTCCATCAAATAATATTAAAACAAACTAGATATCAAATAAACACAAACACAAAAATAAAGAAAAGTTAAATTAAAATAACATACACCAGATAACATATGAGAATAAAATGTTACAATAACATGTCAAGAAGTTCACCCGTCCGTCATCCAGGGCGCCCTCACTTACGTTTCTGGTTGGGTTGGCTCTACAGGATGAGCAAAGAGGAGACATATTGTCACTGAGGATAGCAATTCATTCATTCACTCATTCATTCACTTACCCATCCACCCATTCACGCATTCATTCGCTCATGCATTTACTAACCCATTCACTCGTTCATTTGTCATTGATATTGTTAATATAACAGTCCCTCACTACATAGCACCCAGGACACATAGTAGCCATTTTGAAGACCTCTGCCAATCAAAGTGTCTGAGGACTGAGAGCACCCTGCTGTTGGTTTCTGAACGGCCAAGTAAGAAGACACCGAGGGTGAATTCAAACAGGCAGAGCAGGGACTGGCCGTAATGGATTTACTGGGATCTGTTGAATCAGCTGGGCTAATCCATGACAAAGGCTAACAAGCTCATTATTAGCACCGGTAAATAGAGGGTTTGCCTGTAATTCTGTTTTATCAACAGTAACAGGATGCCAGCATGTTAGTGAGTCCAACAATAAAGGGAGGTAAGCGACCACTGAAGTGATTCTGAGGAGAAAGTATGTGTGTGTGTGTGTGTGTGTGTGAGGTCACTATAATCCTTTCATATTGTGTGGTGGTCCTTCTGTGTGTACACTGCAATGCTGTGACAGGCTGAAGGTGACTTTCTGTGAGTGAGAACAGGGCCTTCAGTGTGACTGTATGTGTGTGTGTGTGTGTGTGTGTGTGTGTGTGTGTGTTTGTCTGTGTGTTCAGCTGCTATGACCTAACAAAAGGAGCCTGAATGGTAGGTGGGCAACCATGATGACAAGACTAGATAACCATCACTGCCATGCAGCGTCAGCACAGAGGTCTGTGCGTGGGGGAGGGGATCTCTCCTCCCCTCTCCTGGCCCAAAGCAGGCAACCCGCTGCCAAAGAGCTGGGGAGCTGTCCTTGGTGCTGAACCTCAACCTCTGTTCAGCACTCTATTGCTGACTCTCTCACCTTCCTTCAAAGATATCTCTCTTTCTGTCTCTGTTGTCACATTAAGCAGCTACACTTAGCTGTGATTAACCGAAGATGGTGGACAGTCCTCTCACCATTGGCGAGTTTAGCAGACCGAAAGATAATCACCTTTCAATATTGGTCAAAATATTTTAAAGCCTAGACAAGGTAATGTAAATACATGATAAGATTGAAGATATTTTTTGTAAATATATACAAAATATATACTTTGCCAGTTTAATAAATTAGGGGCCGCCGAGAAACCAACTTGATAAAACAAGATGCAAAAAAATACAGTTTTTCTGTTCAGTTTATGAATGAATAACTAAACAGCTCTGATATTAACCCTGTATTATCAGCATGTATTCTGTGGCTAACTGATATGAGGCAGGAAAAAATCAGGATTGGTGCTAGCAACAGCTGTACTCTAGCCAGGCCCAGTGCCATAAGCAGGAGGTCTCTAGATGGTAGACTCCTGCTGTTGGCGTGAGATGGAGAGAGAGAGAGTAGAGAGAGAGAGAGTGGTGGAGAATTAGAGAAAGGTGGGAAAAGAAAAAAAGTGGGGGAAGGGAGGAGAAAGAAGAGGAGGAGGGAAAGAGAAGAAGAGGGGGAGGGGCAGCAGGCTGAGTGAATGGCAGAGTGGTGACACGGAGGCTCCAGGGCTGAGGAACATTGTGTGCGTGGATGCATGTGTGTGATATTCTGTGTGACGAAGGGGGTAGGGCAGGCAGGAGATATAAATAGCTGTGTTTTTCCCTTTCTGTGAGAGCACACAGGGATGTTTGAGGGAGCCAAAGGCAGAAGCTCCTTCCCAGAGAGGAAAAGGGTGGATTCTGGCCTTTTGATAGAGCAAATCAGACGCCATTTTCCTTACTACTGTACAACCAGCACAGGGAGCAAAAATGCTGAAGTCTAAAATCAATCTATCACAAAAGCTTCTGAAGTAATGCCAAATCTTTAAGATCACTTTCAGCGTCATATTTAGATTGGATTGCAGAAGTGTCATCCTCAAACTCTTTTGTGGAGGGTGAGGCTTGTGTCCAATCACACTGAACACACAATGTATTTATCAATAACCATGGCTACCTTCCTGGCATCATTTTGATGGTCCTACGTTACTCCCCACAGGCAATTATGTTTTTGAAACATGGATAGGGAAGAATGGTTCTTTTAATCCTCAGGGCTAATCAGCAGGCTAGCAGCAGGCTAGCAGCAGGCTAGCAACAGGATAGCAACAGGCAACAACTGTAGATCAAAAGAGGCACTGACCCCCTACCAATGTAACAGCATTGGGGTTTAAATACAATGCACCTAGAAAGCATGAACAGCATATATACATAATCATTTTCATTAAATCATTATATAACAATGTAATATATGGTATATAATAACAATATAATTATATACGATCTATAGATATTATATATATACAGTATATATATATATTCGATTTAAAGTGTCGATAATATATAGACATATATTATCTACACTTTAAATGGAATTTGCTTAACATTACGTGCTTGATAATAGAAGTTCTACATTTTCTTATCCGGCTATAAACCAGCCCAGCAGATGAAAACAACACCTGTCCAAACACATTGGACAGTGTACCCGCCCAGATATAGTACATAGGCAAATGAAGAAAAACAGCGCACAATAGCAAAAATGTGTTTCGATTTTAGACATGCGCACACACACACGCACGCACGCACGCACGCACGCACGCACGCACGCACGCACGCACACACGCACACACACACACACACACACACACACACACACACACACACACACACACACACACACACACACACACACAAACACACACTGGGCGGTTCCACTACATTGCTTCAGGTTTAAGTGGCTGGTGCTTTAACAGTGAAACAGCTGTGAATCCTCAATGCTGGTTCAAGAGGAAAGAGAGTGGAGGGCGGGATGGGCTGGGGGACGCTAGGACCCATGGGTGCCACGGCAATGGCAGGACAAGAGGGCCTCCAGCATGAGTCAGGCCTGTTGTGTAACAGGGCCTCCTCTAAAGGCCTCCTCTCCCTACTGGCTCGCCCTGGAAGGGTGCATGGACTCACAGACACATACATACATGTAACCCTAACAAATACATGTAACCCTAACACACACACATACATGTAGCCCTAACCCTAACACATACATACATGTAACCCTAACCCTGACCCTAACACATACATACATGTAACCCTAACCCTAACACATACATACATGTAACCCTAACCCTAACACATACATACATGTAACCCTAACCCTAACCCTAACACATACATACATGTAACCCTAACCCTAACACATACATACATGTAACCCTAACCCTAACACATACATACATGTAACCCTAACCCTAACCCTAACACATACATACATGTAACCCTAACCCTAACCCTAACACATACATACATGTAACCCTAACCCTAACCCTAACACATACATACATGTAACCCTAACCCTAACCCTAACACATACATACATGTAACCCTAACCCTAACACATACATACATGTAACCCTAACCCTAACCCTAACACATACAAACATGTAACCCTAACCCTAACACATACATGCATGTAACCCTAACTCTAACACATACATACATGTAACCCTAACCCTAACCCTAACACATACATGTGCACAGAGCTGGTCTCGGTAAATGCCGGAAAGAGGCATTGTTCAAAATCCAGAGGGGAACAACATATACACTACGTATTTAAACAAGAAAGCACACACAACACCATTCCCAAATAACAGCATAGACAAACAACAGAGCTTGTTCTGCATGTGTTGATGTTCAGTAGAATCTTGCAGAGTAGTGAATAGCCCACAACATAGCACCGATCCCAGAGTTTGCTGTTTGATGAGTACAGCAAAAGGGCCCCTTGGTCCAGGGTGTCCTTACTGACTGGCCCAAAACTGAACAATAGCAGTAAAGGAAAGATAAGATAGGCTGCTGTGATTAATGTTAAGCCCGCTAGAAGGGACGCACACAAACCAACAGAACTTACTGCACAACATAGCAACAGCTAAGCAGAGGCCTTGACAACAAAGACAAAACAAGACTTACAACTTAAATGAAGAATTTAACAACTAGGAGAATAAAAAGGGATATAATCAGATTGTCTTTTTGGGCAATAAACTAATAAAAAAACAATGACAACCAAAGTCAGCCATATCAATCCACCATTACAACCAGTAAGGATATTAAACCATGTGAGAGGTAAAACCAGTAAGGATATTAAGCCATGTGAGAGGTAAAACCAGTAAGGATATTAAACAATGAGAGAGGTAAAACCAGTAAGGATATTAAACAATGAGAGAGGTAAAACCAGTAAGGATATTAAACAATGTGAGAGGAAAAACCAGTATAGATATTAACAATGTGAGAGGTAAAACCAATATGGATATTAAAATATGTGAGAGGTAAAAGCAGTATGAATCTGTGAGCGTTGTTCTTACCCAGCATGCCCTTGTTGGGTTCGGACAGACACATGTCCTTTTCAGCGCTGGGCAGCACAAAGCCGACCACAAAGATCTCCACGCCGTCAGCCATCAGTGCCAGGCCCAGCACAAAGTAGAGTGTCCACTGGAACTTGCCATGGCCGCACTCCTGTAGGATGGTCTCGTACTGCTGGGCCAGCTCTTCCTGGTCCTTCCTGCGCTCCCCCTCCAGCGCTGACAGGTCCCTGAACTGCTGGGCGTGGGCCGCCATGGCAACACCATCCATGCCAGCGGCCTTGCCAGACGACTCTACACGCGGGATGCCCTGGTACTCTCCTTCATAGATCTCATCGTCCTCATCATGGCCCTCCGTGGAGTCGCTGTGGCCCGCCTCATCATCATTAGCCCGGCTGTCGTTACGGTGGTAGCCACCACCATCTTGGTCCTGCCCACCTGTGTAGTCTTCATCATCGTCTTCCTCTTCAAATCGTTTGTAGGAGCGCTTGGTGTACTCATCTGCCAGTTTGTCAGCGCCACGCCCCACTTTCTTGCCCGCCTGCTTTTTGACCACTTTGGCGATGTCCTTGGCGCCACGGATGAAGTCTGAGCGTCCGTCTCTGTAATGGCCGTCGTCCTCCATTTTGTGTGTGGAGGGTGGAGGTGGCTGACGGTGAGGAACGGGAGATTCTCAGCTGAGGCCCGAGCACATGGAGGTGCAATGGAGAGATTTAGTTTGAGTCTGAACTCAGCAGCATAGACCAGCTCCTTCTCCCAACACTGTTATGCTTCCCACAGTCAGCCAAGGTATGAACTTGATGAGTGACACCTATGGAGGATAGAGGAGAAGCTTCAATTAGATTCATATCTAAATCTCCTATCAAGGCTAGCATTGTTTTATTCTCATGAAACTACCTTAAGTTTCACATATCAAAGTTGTAAACAGAATATTATAAATCTTTTGAAGAATGCTGGCATCCGCATGGACTCAAGTTGTGGCTTAACAATTCATACCCAACCTCTGGCCACCTTAGCACTATACGAGAAGAGTTGATTAACACGGTAAAAAAAGGATGGTTGAAACCACCAGAGATCTCACAACTTGCTACTAAATATGAGCAGCCATATGTAATACAATCTGAACCCACCAAATCTTGTCATACGTTAAAACTCTATTAACAGCACATGAAAGCTGTACATAGCTTGTGTCTGAGTAGAGAAGTTGTTCTCAATGTATTAACTAAACCAGATGAGGCTCAACTATACTGACCTGTAGTAATGCCAACTGGTCTGCTACCTGCATTCTCTTTCTTCCCTGCGTTGGCTATGTTGTGTTCGCCCACTCACCCTCTGTTCCTTTTCTTGCTCTTTTTCTTTCCTATCTCTCGCTCTTCTAAACGTTTTCCCCATCTTGTCTCCTTGCCTCCCCTGGCTGCTTGTCAAAGTGTTATTTGTGGACAGGCTGATGCTTTTCTTTTCTCCTCAATTAACTGTTCTCTTTCGTTAGCTAAGCTAGCTCAATCAAGCTAACCCTAACCCTGACCCTAACCTCCATGTGTAGCTCAATCAGTTAGCTCCATGTGCTGACGCTAACCCTAACCCTGACCCTAACCTCCATGTGTAGCTCAATCAGTTAGCTCCATGTGCTAACGCTAACGCTAACCCTAAGCTCCATGTGTTGTGCTGCTAAACCTCTCAGCTCACAGCCAGTCTGGGGAGATAGAGGGCAGTGGAAAGAGCAAGAGGGATTGAGAGAGAAAAGGGGAGAGAAAAACAGAGCAGGGGCAACACACACACACAGATAGGAGGTACATGTAGGGGTCTAGCTGCCAATGAAACACTCGGAATTCAACTTAACATTAGAGGAAGAGGTTCCATTTGTTGTCAGGGATGTGTGTGTGTGTGTGTGTGTGTGTGGGGGGGGGGGACAAAACCCAATTTGTAGTTTGCCATTAATGAAAAGCTCAGTGATGTAATCCAATATCCAATCCAACACATACTGTACCCATGCAGCAATACATACTGTACCCATACAGCCATACATACTGTACCCATGTAGCCATACATACTGTACCCATGTAGCCATACATACTGAACCCATACAGCCATACATACTGTACCCATGTAGCCATACATACTGTACCCATGTAGCCATACGTACTGTACCCATGCAGCAATACATACTGTACCCATACAGCCATACATACTGTACCCATGTAGCCATACATACTGTACCCATACAGCCATACATACTGCACCCATGCAGCCATACATACTGTACCCATGTAGCCATATGTACTGTACCCATACAGCCATACCTACTGTACCCATGTAGCCATACATACTGTACCCATGTAGCCATACATACTGAACCCATACAGCCATACATACTGTACCCATGCAGCAATACATACTGTACCCATGCAGCAATACATACTGTACCCATGTAGCCATACATACTGCACCCATGTAGCCATACATACTGTACCCATGTAGCCATACATACTGTACCCATGTAGCCATACGTACTGTACCCATGCAGCAATACATACTGTACCCATACAGCCATACATACTGTACCCATGTAGCCATACATACTGTACCCATACAGCCATACATACTGCACCCATGTAGCCATACATACTGTACCCATACAGCCATACATACTGTACCCATGTAGCCATACGTACTGTACCCATGCAGCAATACATACTTTACCCATGTAGCCATACATACTGTACCCATGCAGCAATACATACTGTACCCATACAGCCATACATACTGTACCCATGCAGCCATACATACTGTACCCATGTAGCCATACATACTGTACCCATGCAGCCATACATACTGTACCCATACAGCCATACATACTGTACCCATGCAGCCATACATACTGTACCCATGTAGCCATGCATACTGTACCCATGTAGCCATACATACTGTACCCATGCAGCCATATATACTGTACCCATACAGCCATACATACTTTACCCATGTAGCCATACATACTGAACCCATACAGCCATACATACTGTACCCATGCAGCAATACATACTGTACCCATGTAGCCATACATACTGTACCCATGCAGCCATACATACTGTACCCATGTAGCCATACATACTGTACCCATACAGCCATACATACTGTACCCATGTAGCCATACATACTGTACCCATGTAGCCATACATACTGTACCCATGCAGCAATACATACTGTACCCATACAGCCATACATACTGTACCCATACAGCCATACATACTGTACCCATGCAGCCATACATACTGAACCCATACAGCCATACATACTGTACCCATGCAGCAATACATACTGTACCCATGTAGCCATACATACTGTACCCATGCAGCCATACATACTGTACACAAACAACCACACATATACATCAGGTTTCCAGAAAAGAGAGACAGTTCAAACAGGAATTAACCATATCGTAAAGTTAAGATGGCACTAGCTAGCATGTCTGATGCTGTGAATGAATACAGAAGGCCTTTATTCTTGCTGTTTTCATATTAGCAGGGCCAGTCATAAAATGGACAAGCAGTGTTGGTGGAGGGCTTCACTGCACTAGCAGCAATGCTGAGAGACTGTGTTCAACAACCCATCACCAACCCATTTGATTATAGCACCGTTAAAATGTTTCCCGCAAGGTTTATCGATCTTTGTGTAGTCTGTGGATTGGCATATTAATGTAGCTCTCTGAGTCTTCTGTCACTGAGGGAATTAGAATTGCATTGCATGACTCGGACACTGACGTAGAGCACCCACGTTCCTTAAAAGTAAAAAAGAAAAGGGTAACTGTCCTATGGGGGGACCTGATGTGCCTAGATTTCAGGGGCAGTCCCTGGGTGTTGGTGATGTGCCTGGAAAATTATCAGACTGTTTTAGGAATTGAAAAAGTTTTAAAAGGGTGCTATTTTCATGATGTTGCTGAATCACTGCTGATGGGTAAGGAAGCCATTAACTTTCAGGAGACAACAAATGTAGAAGTTGTGCTGAAACAATAGCCAGCCTATGTTGTCCCAACTCAGAGATCCCATCTTTGGAATAAACTAGTTGTGATGAGTGTCCACAGATTGTTGGACGTTTCACTTAAATTTCTTGACAGCATTGGCTTTTCCTCCAACATAGATCAACCTATCAGTGTAGCCATAGGGTTTGCTAGCTGTCACATTATCAATGATGTATTGAACACAATACATTAGGAAAACTGGGGATTTACATTTGTTCAGTGAAACAAGCTGTAGAGCAGAGGATATTCTAGAGGGATTGTGTCAATTGGTGACAGCTGATTGGTTACTTTAGAAGATAGATGATTTGCTTTGGGTGGCTCAAACTAGCTTAGTAAAGTGATACAGTCCACTAATGAGTAGAGATATTTGGTGAGTGCAGATCCTACCCCAAATGATATACATCAGCTAGGTATAGTTAGAGACTCACTTGAATCCGAATTGGATGTTTCCTGTGTACTAAATCCTTCCTTTATGTAATTAGTGTCATGCTCAAACAACAGAACACCCATCTTTACAGAGATCCCTAACCCTAACCCTAACCACAGATACACACATCTTCACAGAGATCCCTAACCCTAACCCTAACCACAGATACACCCATCTTCAGAGATCCCTAAACCTAACCCTAACCCTATCAACAGGACACACATCTTCACAGAGATCCCTAACCCTAACCCTAACCCTATCAACAGAACACCCATCTTTACAGAGATCCCTAACCCTAACCCTAACCACAGATACACCCATCTTCACAGAGATCCCTAACCCTAACCCTAACCACAGATACACACATCTTCACAGAGATCCCGAACCCTAACCCTAACCACAGATACACACATCGTCACAGAGATCACCCATATGCTATTAAAATGAACATCCAAACACACACAGAGAAACAAGTGACTACACGCATACAAACACACATACAGTCACCTTTACACACACATACAAACACACACAGTCACCTTCACACACACATACAAACACACACAGTCACCTTCATACACACACATACAAACACACACACACACACACACACACACACACACACAAGGCCCCTTTGAGAGACACCTGGCCCGCTATGTCTCTGGGAGGGATCTCTCAGGTTATAGTTACCATGGTGACATAACAGCAGCTCCCCAAATCACACTCAAGTTGTTTGTCATCTCGCTCTGCATCCGTTTAGCCTTGGTGGTGCTCGGTTCAAAATGTGCAGAGTGCCAAGGGGAAAAAATATGCAGATGCAGACGCAAAAACGCAACAAAATTTGCCAATACTTAGGGATTCTGGGTAATATTCTTTATTTGAACAGTCTTCCCATTATTCAATTTTACAGTTAGATATTCATCACAACCTTGATACTTATTTCATCTAAAGTTGATTAATTTGATGCTAAAACCCGTTACTTCTTTAACCTTTAAACTTAATATCAGATTTTTTCATTGTCAACGCTCACTAAAGTGCCATCGCAATGGAAGTCTTTTGTTTTGACATTTAGAGCTTTAATTGTTGTGTCACATGAGTGCATGTGCATGTTGGTAAACTTCAGCGCATGCAGCCAGAGGCTGGCAGTGCTACTCATGTAGGCATAGCCATGGGAAAATATTTGGGATTTTTGTGCTGCAGCACCCTCAGCACCCCTACACCCCGCACCTATGCATGCAGGCCTAATTCCTAGTTCTAACCACAGGGCCTAACCCAAACCTAACCATCAAATAACAGTTGAATACATTCAGCGCAAACAAATGTCCAACTGGTGCAATAATAAATCACTCCTAGCAAATCTACAAATGTAGACCTACTGTAAGCACCTATTCACTAAGATGCAGATTGGAGTACATATTGTGGAGGAGTTAAGGACACTGTATGTGCTGCACTCCCAGGCCTACTCGTGGTGATGGTAACGCAGTGATAAGCCCGGTGAAATGGTAAATCTCTGTGGACACAGCAGAGCACACCCTAATCAGCGGAGCTAACAGGCAGAAAACAAGATCAACAAACAGACCACACTGGCAGAACTCTTTAGCCCTCATGTTTCAGACTGACCAGACTCCTGGGTAGGGGGTCATGTTACATGAATCATCATGTGTCTGTTCAGAGCATATTGTACACCACTTTATACGGCACACTTGTGGTCAATATACAGAAAAGCAAGTTTGCAGAGACTACAGGTAGCATATAATGATGCCACGAGAATATTGCTTAAGAAATCTACATGGTGTAGTGCAAGTCAGATCATTGTGACTGCAGGAGTGAATACTTTCCACACTGTATTAAGAAATCTCATGCATACATGTATTTGCCAGCTTAATGCATCTGAAAATAACATAATTTTGGTCTTATCCAATATCAGGTTCCATACGCTGCCAATCCCAGTTGTGGAGACACTGTTACAGTTGACATATGCTGGTAAAAACCATGGGTCTTTTGTTGTGTTTTGTAATTTATATGTCTAAATGTATGTATTGTTATGTCATGTCTGGTATCTGGACCTTGAGTCTGCCATAAAGGTTTGATTGATTGATGTCGTTGGGAGTGTCACTGCAATGTGTCACTGCAATTTGTCACTGCAGTAATTGATGAAAGACACTTTCTGAATGGAGGTATCAATGAGTTACAAAGATGGGTTCTTCCCAGAAGATTAGACTGAAAATCATTCTGTGCCATATCTTTGACCTGTCCCCAACATTACCTGTTTAGCATGTTGATAGGCTCCTACCAGTCCTGCAGTAGCAGGGCTAGTATTTAGTAGTCCAAATTTGAAAGGACATGCAGAGGAATCAAATCCTCACAGCCAGTGCTAGTGCTTGACTGTGAGGACCAGCGCAGAATGATAAGGTAGAGGAGGAAGGCTGCATTCTGGAGTACTGAAACGTACTTCTTTGCCAAAGCTATTTACATCCCTTTGTATCACATTTGATAAGAGTAGCATATTGGATCATAATACTACCACTACAAGTGGTTGGTGATTGGTAACAGTTATTTTATTAATCTGGCAGCGCAGATTATATTTATACCACAGGCATAACACAAGGGCGGTTATTCATTCTCATCGTGGCTTGAATAGGGCCTGCAGTCAATTGGAACAACCACATTCTGCAGAATAACAGCACTCGACCAGATAAAAACATCGTACAGATAGGATAAATCCGACTAAAGCTATGATTTTAAAATATGATTAAGTAATTCGCGATTCGAATTTTGTCTACTTTTGGGATTGACGTCCGTCAAATAGCCTACACATACACACAGTGTACTACTGCAAGGTCATTTTGGCGCGCTGTGCGTAGCATTGAATACATGTTTCATAGCCTCATTTATAGGGTGGTGTCACACCGGACAAATATGCTGGTTAAATGCTGGTAATTCTGATTTAAGTGATTGAAGGGCAAACGCAAGATATCCTTAATAATAGTGCTTCTGGTGAATGGAGAAGACTGCAGAATTGCAGTAGAAAGCATACCGACCCAAACCAGTGCGAACCACATAATGTCATGGGTTGAGGCAATCTCCCTACCACCATAGTTTTAGTTGCTCTCCCGTTTGATGGAGATTGGCCACTATTGCTCTAATGGCAGTGTAGCCAATTATATGCTGGGATGGGAAGGATCACATTATTACGCACGAGATCCCAGGGCATGCCACGCATGTAATGCACGTTTAGATATCTATCTTATTTAGGTATCATACACCCGAAATTTTGGTAACCTAAACTGCATTCACATTACATTTCAACAGGACTTCATTATTTTTTTTATTATCCTTGGGGTGATTCCGCCAATTATAGAAGTGAGAAATCGTTTTATATGTCACTAGAAAATGGAGTGTTTGAACAATTGCTTGGTCTATAGTAAGAACAATCAGGAACGTCTTTAACGTATGGTGCCGAAGCAAAACAAGGCTACAAAAACAATGCAGGTTTATACATCGACATGCAATAAGCCACAATGTCTTACCTTTGGACTACAGAACGGCGCAGTGCCAACTAGCTGTAATTAGCTATTTTTCTTGAGGATGGCAAGTTGATTGCAAAAATGTTACCGTGTACAATCCGTTTTGGTGGAAAGTGGCCCTTGGTCGCTGACAGTCCTGTGATGTGCTCTGACGTAGAAGGTGAGAGCTATCCCCTACTACCCAACATCCTTGAAGCATCCCCCTCCTCTTCACACTTCAGCATTGACTCAGGCATACACCATTCCTTCCTGAGGAGGGGTTTCTAGTCAGTTTGATAATGGACTTCCGAAGCGAAGCCCTGTTTGCTTCTAACGAGATGTACATTTTTCTCAATTGAAGCCTTTCAAAGTGAGTATCGTTCCATATTTCACCCATGTTGTGTATGAATGGGGTATATGCTGTGCAAACTGCTTTTCTGTAAATTGGGTTCGACTGTCATTTTCGGCATATGCATCAAATGGTTAGTGCAATGAACTGTGCAAGATATGCCTCTCACTACACATGCCTTGGCCCTTGCCTTTATTGGTCTATGGGAAAACATTTTGACTATGACAATTAATTTGATGTGTTTGTCTTTGTAAAATCTGATTTCTTAATAATTGAAAATCATTGCAGGAACGGATCAAACTTCCATTGTGCATAGGCCTAATGACTGCATGCCATCTGTTTTTTACTGTTAAGTCTGATATTGTTTATTAAACCAAAAACAAACCCACAATTAATATTTTCTCATTTGTTTGCTTTACCTCAACCACCTCACCTCTTAAACCTTCACTTAATTATAACAATTTGGCCATACCAGATAAGACTTTTCCTTTCTGGGTGGTGGCTTTTAGCTGCATTGAATGTACTGTACAGCTGCAGGATTAAATCGTTTAAAGAGCTGGTATCAACAGGCCTGTTTTCTTAACCCTTTCTGCTCAGACCACATCCTCACTTACATGACCCTGGGGAACAATCTCGCCATGGCAAGCCTGCAGGGTCATAGGAAAAGTAATTACAACATTATTCTACTGAGCTGTGTGGTATCTATTAATGTACTAGAAAAGGGCAATTGTTTAAGTGTGAGAACTTAGTTCCATTATCATAAACTGCACTACATCCCACAACAACATGTACTTGTTTATAATCTGATGTCAGCTGTTACTTTTCATACACAAATAAAGCATATTATTATCAAAACACAATGATTGCATTTTTTTGACCGGACCAAGAATTTATAAAACCTTATGAATTGCCCCAATACATTTTTTCAAAACTGGTCCCAGCACTACTAGAGACAGGTGTGGCAATATCCATTCATAGACCTGAGACTCAGAGGAACCTGTAAGAAAACCAGAAAACGTGATCAACATTTCTACACAGCTGCACATATTGCCCCCAAACCAACCAGCAGATGGGCTGACACATGTGAAACCAACAGACCTGTCGGGGACCATTACCATCAAACAAAAATAGTGTGCCTGAACATGAATAGCAGCTTTACATGCGTCTTACATTGGAATTAATTTTATTGTTATGTAATGTTATTGATGTTTATAAAAACCAACTGAGACGGGTAACATGCTCTAAAAACATGTTTATACATCGTATGTACGAACAGAAGGCACATGAGTGATCCATCGCACCCTCGTACCAACAGCCCCCCCAGCGTGTGCTTTCTGTTTGCACTGCGCTCTCTAGCGTTCCTACGTCTGCCCCCAGGTCTGTTCAGCAGTGCCCTGTTCAAAGGCTGTTTATAGACTAATCTGTCCTGTAGAGGGCGCTGCAGGACCGTGGTGGTGAGGCATTCCACTGACAGAGCACAGGTTCACAATAGGTGGGTTCAATCTGATGATTAGTTTGAGGAACGCTATTTATGGCCAAATGGTGTCGCTTTAAATGTTGCTGCTGTAAGCAGCTGTGGCCCCACATCATCTCCTTTCTGTAGGTAAAGGCTGTGTATCCTAGGCTAAAGTACATAAGATAGGAAGCACTGAAGAACCTTTCCTCAGCATTTCAAGAATTCGACCAGCTCTTATCATGGCTGCCACGTAGATACTTTGGGGTCACTTCACTCAGTTAGGAAGGCTTCAAAGCACCTACAATACAATTCAGATTGCACCCTGTATCTCTCTCCCACCAATCACGCGCTTCTTAGGGTTGGCCGTAAGCACTTCCTCCCACAGTGCCCCTAGGAGGCCACAGTGTATAGGCAACATATATATATATATATACACTGTGCAACATACCTATACAACATACCATACAGTGTAGGAGGCCACAGTGTATAGGCAACATATACATAACATTATTATTATTATTATGTTATTATATAACATATATATATATATATATATATATATATATATATATATATATATATATATATATATATATATACACACTGTGCAACATACCTATACAACATACCATACAGTGTAGGAGGCCACAGTGTATAGGCAACATATATATAACATTATTATTATTATTATGTTATTATATAACATATATATATATAGGAGGCCACAGTGTATAGGCAACATATATATAACATTATTATTATTATTATGTTATTATATAACATATATATATATAGGAGGCCACAGTGTATAGGCAACATATATATAACATTATTATTATTATGTTATTATATAACATATATATATATACACTGTGGCTGACAGTGACATCCAGAGAGGCTGCAACATATACACTGTGGCTGACAGTGACATCCAGAGAAGCAGCAACATATGCACTGTGGCTGACAGTGACATCCAGAGAGGCAGCAACATATACACTGTGGCTGACAGTGACATCCAGAGAGGCAGCAACATATACACTGTGGCTGACAGTGACATCCAGAGAGGCTGCAACATATACACTGTGGCTGACAGTGACATCCAGAGAGGCAGCAACATATACACTGTGGCTGACAGTGACATCCAGAGAGGCAGCAACATATGCACTGTGGCTGACAGTGACATCCAGAGAGGCAGCAACATATACACTGTGGCTGACAGTGACATCCAGAGAGGCAGCAACATATGCACTGTGGCTGACAGTGACATCCAGAGAGGCTGCAACATATACACTGTGGCTGACAGTGACATCCAGAGAGGCTGCAACATATACACTGTGGCTGACAGTGACATCCAGAGAGGCTGCAACATATGCACTGTGGCTGACAGTGACATCCAGAGAGACTGCAACATATACACTGTGGCTGACAGTGACATCCAGAGAGGCTGCAACATATACACTGTGGCTGACAGTGACATCCAGAGAGGCAGCAACATATGTAGCATGGGCGTCCATTAGGAGCTGGACGGTGGCTGGACCCCCGGACCAAACGGAAGAGGTTTGGAATCATACCCTCTGTATCACTGTCCATCCCAATCATACCCTCTGTATCACTGTCCATCCCAATCATACCCTCTGTATCACTGTCCATCCCCATCATACCCTCTGTATCACTGTCCATCCCCATCATACCCTCTGTATCACTGTCCATCCCAATCATACCCTCTGTATCACTATCCATCCCAATCATACCCTCTGTATCACTGTCCATCCCCATCATACCCTCTGTATCACTGTCCATCCCCATCATACCCTCTGTATCACTGTCCATCCCCATCATACCCTCTGTATCACTGTCCATCCCCATCATACCCTCTGTATCACTGTCCATCCCAATCATACCCTCTGTATCACTGTCCATCCCAATCATACCCTCTGTATCACTGTCCATCCCCATCATACCCTCTGTATCACTGTCCATCCCCATCATACCCTCTGTATCACTGTCCATCCCAATCATACCCTCTGTATCACTATCCATCCCAATCATACCCTCTGTATCACTGTCCATCCCCATCATACCCTCTGTATCACTGTCCATCCCCATCATACCCTCTGTATCACTGTCCATCCCCATCATACCCTCTGTATCACTGTCCATCCCCATCATACCCTCTGTATCACTATCCATCCCAATCATACCCTCTGTATCACTGTCCATCCCCATCATACCCTCTGTATCACTGTCCATCCCCATCATACCCTCTGTATCACTGTCCATCCCCATCATACCCTCTGTATCACTGTCCATCCCCATCATACCCTCTGTATCACTGTCCATCCCAATCATACCCTCTGTATCACTGTCCATCCCAATCATACCCTCTGTATCACTGTCCATCCCAATCATACCCTCTGTATCACTGTCCATCCCAATCATACCCTCTGTATCACTGTCCATCCCAATCATACCCTCTGTATCACTGTCCATCCCAAGGTTTGGGTTTCCCCATCTCCTTTTCCCAACAAGGTTCTAATGAAGTAAAATTCATTATTATCACAAGCGTGTCTTGTGTTGGGTGATCTTGATTTGCCCGGTAAGTTATTGCAGTAACTCAGTGCCAGCTGTTTCCTTCTCCTTTCCACCTGTAATGCTACTAATGGGGTTGTATTAATTGCCCCTGTGCATAATCTCAGAGCTTGAAAATGTAATTATATCGTATATAATGTTTTTTTCAGAGATGAGCTTGCTGCTGACCTCTACACCACACAGCCATAACGTCTAATTCATCCACTAGATATGGCCTTCACAGCTGTCTGCAGAATGCGTAATAATTAAAGTAAGGCTAGTCATTCAAAGTACAAATGGATAGCCATAACAAGTTCGTTGTTACTTTACATGTGCCATGGTGGAAGCTGAAGGAGGAACGCTCGGAGTGCCCCCTCAGCCAACGTAGACAGGCAGGAAAGGAAGTGACGAAGAGCCGGCCGCTACGTCCGGAGGCGGGCCTCTACGTCCGGAGGCGGGCCTCTACGTCGGGAGGCGGGCCTCTACTTCGGGAGGCGGACCTCTACGTCCGGAGGCGGGCCTCTACGTCCGGAGGCGGGCCTCTACTTCGGGAGGCGGACCTCTACGTCCGGAGGCGGGCCTCTATGTCCGGAGGCAGGCCTCCACGTCCGGAGGTGGGCATCTATGTCCGGAGGCGGACCTCTACATTCGGTGGCGCCATTTTCTTGTCTGCAGTTGGACCCTTCTCACATGCTAATGAACATGATCTAACATAATCTGGTTTATGCTAGTTTACATTAGCCAAAATGATAATGGTCATTATTGTTATAGGTAACCTTTTTTTCAAAGTGAACTGAGTTGCCTGTTACGTTAGATTTGAACTGGACCTTATCATTGCAGCATTTCAATAGAAATGTTAAAGCAGGGATGCAACGAATGTTGCTAATTACCTGTAATTGTGATTTGCATTGGAGGTCAACATTTTACTGCCCAAACTTGAATAGCTTTTCACCATAATGTATGTCTCACTCTTGGTTGCCCAATAGCTTCCCTTAGCCAACATGCTATATTCTGTTCATTAATTAATGTTGAACTTAAATGTTTGCTTCCCATTATAGATCTGAAATTAGTGTGGGGGGTAGAAAATCGTAAAAACATAATTTAGCCAATAAACCTAACCAGGACAGCCTCATTAAACATGATGACCCTGTTCAGAATTTCCCGAAAATCATTTGCATTACTGATTATTGACAATGATTTTAGCTACTATTATAGCTTCTGATCGGTCAACACATCAATGTCAACATCACATTTATTACATTTGATTGTTTTTGCAAGTAAGTGGATGTTTAGCAACTTACCATACCCTCAAAGTTAATGTGAGATCAAGGGATAAGAGATGAATGAGATAATGAGACTTACTTAGCCACTGTGTAACACTTCTGATTTGACTACATGCATGAAACTATTTCGTATCATAATATGCGCACGTTAAAATAAATGCATGGTAAGGATGCCTCTAAATTGAGTTCTAATGATGGGCGTTCTTTGTAGTTTTTGTACAGGAAGTAATACCCCATATATCCAAGCAATATGCGCGTGCTCAGGACAGGTATAAAGTTATATTGCCACACTGTGGATAAAAAAAGACTAACAATGTTGAGCATTAATTATCAGTATTTCCCAGTGTATTAATTAATATTGACAGGACGTTGCTTGCCAATAGGTGGGAGGCAGGTTCCATAAACCAGATTTACACGGTTATCTAAATGAACTATAAAATCATACTGTGTCCTTCCAGCAACACAACCAATTGGCTATACCAAAATAATCGACATCCTATTGGTCGACTCTGATTTTACGTAGCACCTACGTCTCTCAGATTGATACAAAGGTTTATTTAATCCAGCTGTGTTTTTTTTGTTCTCGCTATGGAATAAAGTGATAGGGTATAAATTAAAGTAGGCCTATAGATAGCTATCAATTTTTCCGTCTACGATCGTTAGACCATTTGACAGGATCAAACGAAACAAGCCCTTTTTTTTTTTACACATCCATGATATGCCTCCTCTAATCCAGACAATTTGCTGTGAAAGGAGTGGGTTTTGTCGCAGACGACAGTCGTATCATGTTCATATGACATGATATTACTGACGCGATAAAGTTGTTCTTAAGAAACCACTTCGAGCAAATGTGGGAGCTACTATGAAATGCAACGGAATGGACCTTTTCTGGCGAATCTTGACAGCACTCAGCTTCGATTGTTTTAAAGAATCAACATCTTCTAGGTGGGCAAGAAGAGTTGTTAAAATGATTAATACACGGATATTCCATTTGATCAACGCCACACTGACTAAGATATCTTGATACAATTTTAACAAGATTTGTTTGCTAATGTTTTAGCTAATTGCTAGGCTATAGCATTTCTTTTATGTTCTCGTAACTTTGTGATTCATTTATGTTTAAATGATCTTGCATATTTCTGATCAAATCTAATAATGGTACTTCTACTTATCCACAGTTGCTATGACAACGGGAACTGATTTTGACCTAATTGCATAATTTGAAACAGAGATAAAATGTTATATCTCCAATCTCAGGACCAATTCACTAACCTTGAATCTACTATAAGTATGACGCCAGACTTCACCCCCACAGGTCTCCCACCAAGCTGAGTTCCAGCCAGCCTGGCAGTCTGGAAAGCAGCTCCCTATCTGGCTCTGTCTCCCTTGGATCCGACCTACCCCATTGCCAGTGCTGCATCTCTTACGAATGCCACCTCAAACGCCTGTCTTGCGGCCACATCTACTGCGACCCCTGCACTGACCAGATAGTGAACCTGGCCTTTGAAGACATTGAGGGCCTTTCTGACTACCCCTGCCCCATGTGCAAGTCTATCCGCCAGCTGGGGGGGCTGGGCCCATCCTCCTCAGAGCACTTCAGTGGTCCGTTTGGAATCATGCATCAACAGCTGGGGGGGAAGGAGTCTGGTAGTAGGTGGGGTTGAGCATTTGGTACATAAGCTTATGATGGGAGGAAGAGGCATTTATTTATGTATTTATTAACTCACCTACGCTCTTGATTGTATTACCACTGCCACATCGCTGTTTTACAAAAGAAGACCAACTTTTTAAATTTCCTTTGTTTCGCTCATAGTTGAGTGCATGGGTGATGTATGCAGAAGAAACATAAGTAAACTTTCCATAGAAAGGCTTTGATGGTGTGATATACATTTTTAATAAATTAGTTAAGGAGCCAGAAATATAATGTGTACATTTGTGATGATGGATTTTAATGTATTCAGTGTTCTCTTGTACAAAGTGCCATGTCATTTGTAAAGTGCGATCGTATTGCAAATGTGTATTTTGCCAAAGATTAAAGCTGTAATCAGTCCACTAATCTCTCCTTGTAAATTGAACTGGACCACAAAGAAAACATTTCAGAGTTTCTAAACTGATGATACCATTTATTAAGAACACACTAATACAAAATAAATGTGGCCTATGAGTGTAAATCGTACCAAAAACAACAGAATATACATTAATACAGCTCTCATTTTCAATTCTAGAAACATAGCCCATGCTTTTAGCAAAACAATGACATTGTGTTTTTCTACAGAAAACTTCAAAGGCACTGGCTTCACTTCGGAAATAAACTGTTAATAATGACTGTTGTGATTTGACTTAATAGCAATTTAATATTTTGTAGTACTGGGTTTATATGTAGATCATAAAAGATAAAATAAAGATCCATGAGCCTAGATAACCTTTAGAATGCTCATTTTAAATGCCATTTAAAATGCCCATATTTTAACTTGCAGCGTATGAAGCCAGATTTACTGTCTAATAAAATGCCAGTGAATTTGCTGATTATTTTCAAGCAGAACTTGGACACTAAGTACACATTTACTCTACTTTAAATAATGTGACACACTTCCAGGTCCTTGACCTGAATGGAAGCTGCCTATTAAACTGACAAAGCTAAGACAAATGACAATATGATCAAATGTGCTTACCCTACTTAAAAATATGATACAAATTAAAGACTAAATATACACCGTCCAATATTGCATGCACAGAGGGAGAACTGTTTTAAACTATTCTCAGAAAATACATTTATCCATTGCATCATGAATATCTGACTGAAATGGACCATCCTACTTATAATACTGCATAAAGACATAACATCTATAATGATCCGAGCATGTAGGAAAGCATGAGTTGTAGTCCCTTTGCAGCAATGTTCAGACACACACTGGCTAATAACACATTTTGGAACATTGAACACAGACTTGTCTCTCCAGGCAGATGAAGAGCAGCCAATAAATAGTTTTGGTGCCCCAAATTTCCTGGACACAATACATCGAGTTAAAAAATGTTTTTTTGGGGTGACACCAATGGCCTTGCAGTCCAATGAGTAATGTTCAGTACCTTTCCGCTGTACGCTGAATTGGGTTCAGGCACAGGGGACTTCAACCACTTCATTTTTTACAATCCCGGTACAGATATCAGCAACAGTTAACTTTGCAAGAAATCAAAGTTCCTCAATTGTAGACTAATATAGAAAGGACATCATATATATATATATATATATATATATATATAGAGAGAGAGAGAGAGAGAGAGAGAGAGAGAGAGAGATTAGTAAATATGGTTTAAACTATACTTGTAACTAGTATTATGCCCTATTTTGGTCACATCATTTATAAATAGTCCCTAGCTGTATCAATATAAATTAGAAAAATCAATATAACGTAATACTGAATACTTGGAATCATATTAAACCGTCTGTACCTAATCTAATAATGTACATAAGATTATAAGTTGTACCTTAAAAATATAACATAACATTAACACTCATTGCTTAGTACAGATCGTTGCAGAATATGAATACTTTGAGGGAGATGTCCTAACATGTTAGCACAGATCATTGCAGAATATTAATATTCAGGGGCAGATGTACTAACATGTTAGCACAGATCATTACAGAATATTAATACTCAGGACAGACGACCTAACATGTTAGCACAGATTATTACAGAATATTAATACTCAGGACAGATGACCTAACATGTTAGCACAAATCATTGCAGACGTTAGCGCATGTTTTAGGTGTCATTTGGTCACAAAGTGCACCTTGAAACATGGCGTGGTATGTACTAACAGACCACACATGGCTAATGCTGCATTCTGCCTGCTGCAGGAGTGCAGAATGACAGGTTGTGCTTTTCCTACTCATGCATGTGCACTCATGGGAGGATATGCACCAGGAGCCTGTCTGTTTTCTGCCTCTTTAGAGCAGCTGTAATCCAGGTAGGCCATTTGCTTGCATAGGGTTCACTTCCAGACAGAATGGCAGCAGTCATCCAAGCAACACACAGGTCTAGGTGTTTAATCTTGGTGTTCAAGAATGGAGTCAAGCTGATGTTTTTTGCCACTGGTTTTTACTGTTCTCCTCATCACAGGCAGCAAGTGTAGGGAAATGAGTTTTAGAAACTCCTGTACCAGACTGTGGTCTGTGGAGGTTTGCTAACACCACCAGATAAGTTGAATCACCCCAACCCCCACTGGAAGAGCAAGCAGGGCTACCCAAGGCCAGGGTAGACTTACATTCCAAATAACCAAGAGAAGGTGTTTTAAACAAGACTCCTAATGAAAGACTCTCTGAAGGCAACAGAATGTGAGTAAAATGGTCGTTCAATTTTGGTAAACACACGAGCATTGATTTGGCAGGCAATGATAACAACACTATATGGGAATAAACTGTTTAAAGAAGTTAGATTTATAGTATTTATATTACTTGTTTCTCAAACACAGAAAAAAAAGCGACAGTGCATTTTGTTAAACATTATATTGTACTTGCGTAGAGTATGTAGCTCATGAATATACTGTCTGTACTGTGCTTCTTAAGAAAAGTTTAGGGAGGAGCATTCAATGATGAGAATGACACGTCTTCTGGAGTGACATTGTGGCCCAAGAGGAGAACGTTTTTTTTTTTACTATCTCTGAAAATAGCAACGCAGGTTCCCACAGCTCAGGAGTCTAGTGAAGGCCCATTGCTCAGGAGTCTAGTGAAGGCCCATTGCTCAGGAGTCTAGTGAAGGCCCATTGCTCTTGGGCTGCTTGGCGTTGTTGAGTGCTGGGAAATAGCTGGGGTCTGGCCGGGGCGCTGATGCCGAAGGGTAGCCAAAGAGGAAGGTGTGCTTGCTGTTAGTGCTGCCATTGTCCCTGTGGCCCGGCTTCAATGGTGGGGCTGAGGAGGAAGCATCACCCCTGGAGGTCTGGAGCTCCATGGAGGTACGGGGGGGTACTTCTCTGGTCACACCCAGCCCAGAGGCCTTGGAAGCTGGGAAGAGGAAAGTGCCGTTGTTGGTGTTCTGATTGAGGTTGGCTGTGCGGTGGGGCTCTGGTTCCTTGGTGTGTGCGGTGGTGGGGTCCGGGGTGGTGGGGTCTGGGCTGCTGGTGGGGTCTGGGCTGCTGGTGGCGGTGGCCACCCTGTCTTGTAGGTTCTGCACCTCACAGGCCAGTTGCTCCACAGGGTGAAGGGTATTGGTGGAGATGGGGTGGGTGAAAGCCTGCAGAGGAACATAATACACACAACTGTGTAAGTTGACGCTTAAGTTCATTCCTACAGTTCCGCCGGACACTGATGAATGCAATGACTATTTTGAGACAGAATTGTACGTCTTACTTTCAATGCTGGTGGTGATTGCTTCTAAAAACATCATCACCTTTTAAAGGCGTTTGGTAAGTCAGTGCTGAGCCTCCTTGACTTTGTTTGCTAGAGTTCCACTCTACCTGTGCATGGAGCGCCCCCCTCAGGTAGCAGTCCCTCCACACGCCAACACAGGGCCCTAGGAGCAGTGGCAGCAGGGGCTCGTAGGGATCCAGAGGCCCCTGGGTTCCCTCGGTGCTAAGGGCCTGAGGAAACTCACACAGGGCCCAAGCTTTCAGCAGCCTCTCCAGGCCTGGCACGTTCTCTGAGGAGGGCGCCCTCCGGTGGCTTTTACGGTACACAGCCGAGCTGCCGGAGCAGCGCCAGGGAAGGAGGTTAGCCGGACAGGAGAAGGAGCCTTTGGAGAGCAGGAATACTGAGCCAGGAACATCCATCAGCTGGAGGAAGCAAGGGACAAGTCATCTTTGAATCCATCTTAGGTTAAACTGTAAATTACATGGGTTTATCATTAAAAACGAATCAAAGCACAAACAAGTTACATTTGTCAGCTTTACAATGACTAATGATCATGACAAATCACACATCCATTTTCATTCAGTATAACTGGGCTTCTCTTACACTGTGAGCATCAGGGCTGGTGTTGAGGTTGGACTATTGGGAGTCCTAACCCTAAGCCTAACCCTAACACTAACCCTAAGCCCCAGTTTCTCTTACACTGTGTGCATCAGGGCTGGTGTTGAGGTTGGACTATTGGGAGTCCTAACCCTAAGCCTAACCCTAACCCTAACCCTAAGCCCCAGTTTCTCTTACACTGTGTGCATCAGGGCTGGTGTTGAGGTTGCCGTTGAGGAGGGGCTGGACCTGGGGCCTGGGGATCACAGGCTGAGTGAAGCCAGCTCTCCTCTGGCTGCTGTACTGTAGAGCCCAGTCCCATACCGGGGGCAGCGGGGGGTCCAAGGCGTCCGACAAGGAGCCCCGCGGGGCCCCGTCCCTCCAGCCATTAACCGGAGTGTAGATCTGGGACAGATGCTGAGGAGATCACAGACACACAAGAACAAAAGAACAAAAGAACAAAAGAGCGCTTGTTGTGGCAGTAAAAATATCATTTTGGGGATGGAATGAGACTGAATGTAAATTTCACATAAGATATTTGTGAGACATGCAAAATATACTTATCAGGCCACTTTATAGAACAAAAGCCAACATTATCTGCTAAATAAACTGTTGGTTTCTTAACCTGGTTTATCATCTTGCTGTGCTGGGCAACAGGAATGGAATGTTGGCTGCTGATTCTAATAGTAGGGATGGAGTTTCCTGTGTGGCCGGAGACTTTTAAAACACTTGTGTTTGACAGTTTTTTTTTATGGTAACTGCGCATCACAGTACATGGCATCTTCATGTATAAACAAGAGACAATTGAAATGTATACATGGCCTCTGTATTTACATATGCACCTGTGACATCTACTGACTGAATCCTCTCAAAGAAGGCCCCAAAACCATGAAAAAGGTACATTGCTTATCACTGCGGTGGTAAAACCACTATGGAGTTGCACCTTTTCTGCTTTAATAACAGCGTTATTCCTTTGAGGGTGTATGAGCCCTGTACCTGTGTGTATTCCTTTGAGGGTGTGTGAGCCCTGTACCTGTGTTCGTTTGCAGCGCTCCCGCTGGCTGTTGGCCAGGAAGCTGCTGAAGAGGGGAAGGTGCACGCTGTCATGGAGTGCCAGCAGGAAGTCACTGGTGAGCTCAAAGCGTGAGGGATACTGGGCCAGAAGCTGCCACACACAGTCCAGGAACAGGAGGAAGACTGGGGCCTGGAGAGGAAAGAAAAGTGGATGATGATGAAAGAAAGATTGATGAATAAAAAGCCATCTGAAAGGCTAGTGGGTTCTCCTCCTCCCTGAAAGGCTAGTGGGTTCTGCTCCTCCCTGAAAGGCTAGTGGGTTCTCCTCCTCCCTGAAAGGCTAGTGGGTTCTCCTCCTCCCTGAAAGCTGAGGAGGATGACCACCCACCAACCACTGCCTAACCCTACCATCCACACACACACACACACACACACACACACACACACACACACACACAGTCTTTCCAGGCTCATAAACACCCCATTACTCCACTCTGCCCCTAACGTCCATCCTCTCCTCTCTCTCCACACTGCCCAGCGTCTCCTCCTACCTCCTCCTTGTCGCTGTCGCGGTGATAGTTGAAGCGGCTGTAGAATCTGTGTCCAGCGTTCACCCACTCCTTCTGCACCAGGCCCTGGAAGCCCACCCTGGTCCTACAATGGGGGTCACACATGACCTGTACCAGGCTAGACACCACACAGTTAAGGTCCCGGTCCTCTGGCTCTGGGCAACACAACACACACACACACACACACACACACACACACAGTACCCCAGTCAGAGCAGGCAGGCCAATGTACAGTCTATTTATTGAACTATCGGGGCAAAAGATAATATAAGAGGTCAACAAGAGAAATATAATACAATATAATTGCTGTCATAGTCCGAAGACTGTCTGTAACCCTCAACATACAACAATACTAGACTGTCTGTAACCCTCAACATACAACAATACTAGACTGTCTGTAACCCTCAACATACAACAATACTAGACTGTCTGTAACCCTCAACATACTGCAACACTAGCAGCTGTAAGTGTGTCTTATTGAGGATGGAATGGAATGTGTTGGAGCAACAAAGCAGCATCGCTGAGGGTAAGCCCCAGTGCAGTTTTAATGAGGAGAACGCCGTGTGAATAATTCATCCATTGGATCATTTTAGAGGACTGGGGGCTGGGCGAGGTAACTCACCTTGGAGCAGCACCGTCACATGACCTCCACGAAGTAAGCAGGTCACCTCAGCAGCCTTACTCAGACAGCACCTGGAGAGAAAGAGAGAGAGAGAGAGAGAGAGAGGGAGAGTCAGCCTTACTCAGACAGCACCTGGAGAGAGAGAGAGAGAGAGAGAGAGAGAGAGAGAGAGAGAGGAAGAGTCAGCCTTACTCAGACAGCACCTGGAGAGAGAGAGAGAGAGAGAGAGAGAGAGAGAGAGAGAGAGCAGCCTTACTCAGACAGCACCTGAAGAGAGAGAGAGAGAGAGAGAGAGAGAGAGAGAGAGAGGTAGAGTCAGCCTTACTCAGACAGCACCTGGAGAGAGAGAGAGAGAGAGCAGCCTTACTCAGACAGCACCTGGAGAGAGGGAGAGAGAGAGGGAGAGAGAGTGAGCAGCCTTACTCAGACAGCACCGGGAGAGAGAGTGAGCAGCCTTACATTGTATCATAGTGTTTCATATTCCTCTGGTTACATTGTATCATGGGTGTTCTAAATACCTCTGGTTACATTGTGTAATGGGTGTTACATCTAAAATGTCAGTGACACATTTTCAGACAGCTAACATTTTTTAGATTGGCTCATGATAACATTTTCTAACAGTCGTCAAAATATTGCTTTGATAACTTCAATGTGGCTTTCAGCAGCCAATCAAAATTCAGCGTCCAATCGATATGAAAATTGGCTCAAACATTATGACATCATGGAGTAAACCAAACCTTGGAGCCAACGGCCACAAGGTGGCGCTACAACCAGGACATTTACCTTTTAGCCTGTATCTCAGCCATTACTTGACCGAAAGAAAAAAAATCCTGTTTCCAACAATGGACTTTTATCAATTTGCATCATAGATTTGGCATTTTACAAGCTATTCTTCCTGCCTATTCTCACTGTCTGAGATATCTAAAACTATCTTCTCATCCCAGACCTTTTACAAGCTAGTCTTCCTGCCTATTCTCATTGTCTGAGATATCTAATACTATCTTCTCATCCCAGACCTTTTGTCCGATTCTTCTGAAATTCAGTGTGAAACATCCACAGAACATTCTTACTGAAAGTTTGACCGTTTATTTTCTTAACTTACATTTTGTAACAGGGCCATGAATGTTAAGTAGGCTAAATAACATCTGTGAATGTGTAATGACCATGGTTTTTAATATACAGGTATACATCATAATTGTTCGTTACAATTCATTACCTTTATCATTCATATTTTTCGTAAGAAATGTTTACGTTGTTTGGAGGCTTGACAATTCAACAGTTTGAGTGGGTGAATTCAGGATGTCTGGTGAAGAATGTTGTGTGGTGCTGGGGGTTAACGCCACATCATGACATGCTGGAGGTCCCCAGTTCAAATCCTGACATCTTCTCAGCCTTCTGAACGACTGTTGCAGCTCCCCCACGCTGCTGCATCAGCTAAACCATTTTAGATTTTTAGAAAAACTGATGATTTTGTGAAATGTCAGCGATTATTAATGTTGTTCTCCTTTTCCCATTTGACTCAAATCAGGGCCTTCTAAACCTAAACCACCATCCAGAGCCCTTTAACCCCAGAGGGGATATCACCAGGAAACCCTGAGATGAGGCCTACACCTTACAATCTAAACCACCAGAGGTCTTTAACCCTAGAGGGGACATCACCAGGAAACCCTGAGATGAGGCCTACACCTTACAATCTAAACCACCAGAGGTCTTTAACCCTAGAGGGGACATCATCAGGAAACCCTGAGATGAGGCCTACACCTTCCTAATCTAAACCACCATCCAGAGCCCTTTAACCCCAGAGGGGACATCACCAGGAAACCATGGGGTTAGCTAGGCCTACACCTTCAAACCCCACAACTATCTCTTCAATGATTCGATAAAAGCCAGACAATAAATAATGATAGTAAGACTGGGCTACAGTCATGCTTCAAACTGACTCAATCAATTCCATCCATTATGGATGACAGATTGGTCCCAGTCATCTTACCTTGTGTAGTCCAGCCAATGAGTGCTTTCCAGAGTAGACAGCCATTTGTCATCAGGCACAGAGACAGATGTCGAGATGTCTGTGTAAAAACAAAGACATTCTGATGATATTACTAAATCCACCATTCATTCAGCAGTAGTACAATTCAAGATAATACATTTGGATTCATTTGCATATCATAAGGGTTAGGTGTGCAGTATATAAATACATATTTTTTTAATGTACATTTATTACCTACCCCTGGCAGATATCAATAAATCAAATGCTCTGAGGGAAGATGTGTTCCCTGTGAGTGTCCTAGGCCCTGTATTCAGCCTCTCAGAAACCTTTGGAAGCCAGTTAAAAACGTACTAATGAGGACAGTTGTTGCAATTGACGCCTGTCACCACCTGCACACTCCTCAATAAAAGCCTGTCTTTTTCAGTGTATTTTGACCTAGCGTTACTAAGTATATTATTATTATTATTACTAGTTCACTCAAATCAGGGAGCGCACAGACGTGTCAACACCATTTAAAAGGAGGGACTAAGGAGAGGAGAGGGGGGGTCAGAGACCCAGGAGGTTGGCTTTTTGAGCTGTTGGGATTCAAATTCGCTAGATTATATACTGCATACAGAAGTCAAAAAACAAAAGATTCAGTTCAAGGATTTTTTACTATGGCCAAAATTCATGAACAGACATTGGATATGGGATGTGTGGTTTCACAGGCTATATCTTTAAAACGTGTGCCACAGAAGACATCAAAATGGGTGAAATGTATCAGGACTGGGTTAGAGAAGTCAAAGGACTGTGTCCAGCTCAAGGGGGCAGGCTTAGCTCTCTGCCATTGACCTTAGATTTCCGTGTGGAATTAGGAAGTCACTGCAGCTATATTCAGGAAAACAAATCCACGTATTTCCTTCCATCTCCAGTGAAGGCTCACATCACATTCCCAAACTGTTCATTACAGCATGTCATTGAGCGAATTTGTGCTCTTCAAATTCCTTATATTCCCAAGAGTTCATCGAGCATTGATTTTTTGGGGTGATTCTTTAATAGTAAGTAATCACAAAAATGTATCATGGGACTTTGCTTGACAGTTACTCTCTCCCAATGTTGGTGTGCATGTATGAGGCGTGTGGACTTGTAGCTGAGACTAGGAGTGGGCGTGCTGTGTGCGTGTGTGCATGTATGAGGCGTGTGGACTTGTAGCTGAGACTAGGAGTGGGTGTGCATCAAGAGAGGAGAGCGCGCAAGGCTAGTTTGTCTAGATAGGGCTCACTCAATAAATAGCACCTTTTTAAAGCTAGTTTGTCTAGATAGGGCTCACTCAATCAATAGCACCTTTTTAAAGCTAGTTTGTCTAGATAGGGCTCACTCAATAAATAGCACCTTTTTAAAGCTAGTTTGTCTAGATAGGGCTCACTCAATAAATAGCACCTTTTTAAAGCTAGTTTGTCTAGATAGGGCTCACTCAATAAATAGCACCTTTTTAAAGCTAGTTTGTCTAGATAGGGCTTACTCAATAAATAGTACCTTTTTAAAGCTAGTTTGTCTAGATAGGGCTCTCAATAAATAGCACCTTTTTAAAGCTAGTTTGTCTAGATAGGGCTCACTCAATAAATAGCACCTTTTTAAAGCTAGTTTGTCTAGATAGGGCTCACTCAATAAATAGCACCTTTTTAAAGCTAGTTTTCACCTCTCAAAATGGAAGAGGAGTAGGTCAAACTATCTACATCATTGTAGCAGCCTCTTTACCTGAATTTGTTAGAATGTTCTGGCACTGTAGGAATCAAACAGGAACATAAGGCTAAAACAACACGTCAAACTTGAGCAACAAACCCTGTAATTAAAACGAATGTGTGATTAGCTTTATAAGCTGGGCCAGTCCTGATTCACAGCTCCAACCAATGACCGCTGACCACCGTGCGGCCATCTTAACCTGGGTGTGATTTGGAGTCTCCTCCCAGATCTCTGTCCCTGCAGCACCGTGATGGTGACCACCAGCAGGTTAACACCCTGTTCAAGCTGCAGGCCCCCAGCTGGGGTAGGTGCTACATGAACTGTCACATGCCTTTACTTTAAACCTACAGGAGTTGGCTCTAGCATTTTCTACGGTATACTAAATAGTACACCTTCAGTGCCTTTTCTACGGTACACTGTATGGTACACTGTCAATGCATTTTCTATGGCACACTGTGTAGTACACTGTCAATTCAAAGAAAGATCAATCACTCCTGTTTTAAGGAGACCGTTTTAATTGTATGAATGTGTAAATGATCTAATCTGTATGTCTAAGAATCTTGCATCGGTTTATCCTTGCGTTTGTCGCCCTTAATTCCCCTCTATTCCATATTATTCCATTGGGCAGTGAGCGTGAACAGGGTGTTACAGACCTCCCAGACAAAGTGCTCTCAGGCGGGTGTGTGCCAGCTGGATGTCTGAGGGCAAGGGCATATCCTCTGCTACATCCACCACCACACACAGAGACTGGCCTCCAAACAGGATCAGCTCCAGGTTCCTACAGATGAGAGGACATGACTTTAACCAAGGTGACAGTGACTCGTGACAAACAAGGCCATCTCAGGCTAGTCCAGTCTTTGAGGATCAGAAGACAAACAAGGCCATCTCAGGCTAGTCCAGTGTTTGAGGATCAGAAGACAAACAAGGCCATCTCAGGCTAGTCCAGTGTTTGAGGATCAGAAGACAAACAAGGCCATCTCAGGCTAGTCCAGTGTTTGAGGATCCGAAGACAAAACACACTCGACTCTCGACTAAAGTTTAAATAAAGAATGGCTGCTGAATCCTAGATGTATGAAGTGAAAAGAAAATTAGAACAGCACTCCAATTATTGAATGTAATGCAGCCACATGGACATTGGAGTAAGATACCTTTCTTCAACTTGTAGTTTTAATGTTGTATTTATTTTACTTCCAAAAAAATGTGTCTAGTGTTTTCAAATATATATTGACGTCATCAGAAAAGTTGGCTACCCTAAAATGGGCCCATATTGTAATACTTGTGAGTAGAATCTTCGTTGAAACAATGACCCCAAACAAAACAGCGAAGCTGACCAACCCACCTGATGTCGCTCTTCTCATGATAGATGTTGTTCTGGAAGCTCGCCATCCGGAGGAGGTCACTGCCATGAGGGTGCCTCCAACACCAACGCTAAGCAACATACACAATGGGACATGGTCTCATATGGTATTATAGTGAGATCAACAGAAGCATGGTTTGGCCTCTCCTCATCTGTTTAAATCCCTTAGTAAACACTTTTCAGATTCAGGAGTTTGGGTTGAACTTTGGGAATAGTAACAAAGACAACTCTAAATTGAGCTTTCTGAATGAACTGGCGTCCATAGGTCAAAAGGTTTACTTACAGGGATGCGACCTTCATTGAAGTGAGCAAAGGTCTTCTTTAACTCAGTGTCTAGAACCTTCTGAGGGACAACGTTGCACTTGGGCAAACTGAAAAGGAAAAACTATGATAACTAGCTTTTATATTTTAAAGCTCTGCTATTAAATCAAGAGGAGCATTTATGCTTTATAATCTCGACACCAAACGCTTCTTACTTCCAGTGTCTGGTAGAGTTTTCCCTTATGATTCGACAGCACCTCCCACTGACCTACAGAGGAAGCGTGTGTGTGTGTGTGTACGTGTGTCTGTGTACCTGGTGGACATCTCAAAGCGTTCATTGACAGAGCTGACCCGCCAGCCACAGCTCCCAGTCCTCTCCAGCTCCTGCTCCCAGTCCCACGACGACTCAAACCAGTTCATGTGGGCATCATGCGGCCGGTTGCTAAGGAACTGCTTCATCTCTAGGAGAGAGTGAGGCGCAGGCGTGTGGTTGAGAGCGATTCCACTGCTTTTTATTTAAACCCTGTCTCATGTTATCACTGAAAGACCAGGAGAGAGATCAGAAACTATTATCTTCAAACTAAAGTATCCATTAATTCAAAATATTTACTCAATTCTAACAGATTGCTTGTTTTAAATATAATTTCATGAAATCTGATTTAAACATAATCTAACTTTTGTTTAATTTTATTGTCATTTGATTGGATAATCAATTATAATTTCAATTATTCTCCTGCATATTTTTAGTCTGTTCATAAAATCACTGTTATTGTATGTTTCATGATTAAACATATTTTTACTGGTTGGCTCTCCAAATGTGTTAAAATGCACAGACGGGGGCCCATGCACCAGAGCGGCCCTCGCATGTTCGGTTTGGCCCTCGTGTTTTACAAACAATGGGCCCTGCAGGGGTCAAACACCAAACAATGGGCCCTGCAGAGGTCAAACACCAAACAATGGACCCTGCAGGGGTCAAACATCAAACAATGGGCCCTGCAGGGGTCAAACACCAAACAATGGGCCCTGCAGAGGTCAAACACCAAACAATGGACCCTGCAGGGGTCAAACATCAAACAATGGGCCCTGCAGGGGTCAAACACCAAACAATGGGCCCTGCAGGGGTCAAACACCAAACAATGGGCCCTGCAGAGGTCAAAGACCAAACAATGGGCCCTGCAGGGATCAAACATCAAATAATGGGCCCTGTAGAGGTCAAACACCAAACAATGGGCCCTGCAGAGGTCAAACACCAAATAATGGGCCCTGCAGGGGTCAAACACCAAACAATGGGCCCTGCAGAGGTCAAACACCAAACAATGGGCCCTGCAGAGGTCAAACACCAAATGAAAGTACACACTCTGTAGGAAAGACAAACAAGGGGTTGAGATCCTATAAATCTGAAGAGAGCTCTCTACAAGTTTCCCAAGGTGCTTTCAGGTGTCAGTGGAGCTTAGCCATAGCACCTCCCACCCACTGACCACATTTAACCCTTTGATCAGGGGGTCAGATCTGGTGACATGATTCAGGTGGCTTTACATTATTCATCCAGGTGACAGCCGTTCATATCCTGGGCTGCATCATGTACTGTACTACAGCAGAAAGGTTCAGGTTTCTCTATAGGCTTACAGTACAGTAGGTAACATTAAAGACTGTTTCTCTATAGGCTTACAGTACAGTAGGTAACATTAAAGACTGATGTTTCTCTATAGGCTTACAGTACAGTAGGTAACATTAAAGACTGATGTTTCTCTATAGGCTTAAAGTACAGTAGGTAACATTAAAGACTGATGTTTCTCTATAGGCTTACAGTACAGTAGGTAACATTAAAGACTGATGTTTCTCTATAGGCTTACAGTACAGTAGGTAACATTAAAGACTGATGTTTCTCTATAGGCTTACAGTACAGTAGGTAACATTAAAGACTGATGTTTCTCTATAGGCTTACAGTACAGTAGGTAACATTAAAGACTGATGTTTCTCTATAGGCTTACAGTACAGTAGGTAACATTAAAGACTGATGTTTCTCTATAGGCTTACAGTACAGTAGGTAACATTAAAGACTGATGTTTCTCTATAGGCTTACAGTACAGTAGGTAACATTAAAGACTGATGTTTCTCTATAGGCTTACAGTACAGTAGGTAACATTAAAGACTGATGTTTCTCTATAGGCTTACAGTACAGTAGGTAACATTAAAGACTGATGTTTCTCTATAGGCTTACAGTACAGTAGGTAACATTAAAGACTGATGTTTCTCTATAGGCTTACAGTACAGTAGGTAACATTAAAGACTGATGTTTCTCTATAGGCTTACAGTACAGTAGGTAACATTAAAGACTGATGTTTCTCTATAGGCTTACAGTACAGTAGGTAACATTAAAGACTGATGTTTCTCTATAGGCTTACAGTACAGTAGGTAACATTAAAGACTGATGTTTCTCTATAGGCTTACAGTACAGTAGGTAACATTAAAGACTGATGTTTCTCTATAGGCTTACAGTACAGTAGGTAACGGTAAAGGCTTCTGGCTTCATGTGACATTTTTGCAGTAACCAGTTAATTTCAGTCACTCATTTCAAATTGAAGCAGTCTTTAATTAAAATATCGGACTGGGGTGTTTCACTTTAAGAAACATTGGTTTCTTTATGCCTAGCCTCGCCAGGCCAGACCCATCTCCAAACTCGTTGTGCTATCCCATGCTATGCCTTATCATTATTCATCTCAGATGGAGATCTAGAAAGCCCAGACGGGATGGCTGAAGGCCAGACAGAAACTATATTACCCTGCCTCATATTCCTCCATAAGTTCGGCTCAACTATGAGGACACAAACACGCACACACAATTCTAGCCACCCGCATAACCTTTATCTTTTAAAATAGTAATTTGATAACCAAGAAACACGTTGTTACCAAAGCGTGTGACTCACCTACGTTCCCCAGGGCTGCACTCTGGAAGGCAAGGACCGTCCCTGGCTTATGAGGCTGATAGGTCTTGGCAATGGTATAGGTGATCTGAGGAGGAGAGGAGAGGAATATTAATGTATCATTCAATGGTATAGGTGATCTGAGGAGGAGAGGAGAGGAATATTAATGTATCATTCAATGGTATAGGTGATCTGAGGAGGAGTGGAGAGGAATATTAATGTATCATTCAATGGTATAGGTGATCTGAGGAGGAGTGGAGAGGAATATTAATGTATCATTCAATGGTATAGGTGATCTGAGGAGGAGAGGAGGGGAATATTCATTTATCATTCAATGGTATAGGTGATCTGAGGAGGAGAGGAGAGGAATATTAATGTATCATTCAATGGTATAGGTGATCTGAGGAAGAGAGAAGAGGAATATTAATGTATCATTCAATGGTATAGGTAATCTGAGGAGGAGAGGAGAGGAATATTAATGTATCATTCAATGGTATAGGTGATCTGAGGAGGAGAGGAGAGGAATATTAATGTATCATTCAATGGTATAGGTGATCTGAGGAGGAGAGGAGAGGAATATTAATGTATCATTCAATGGTATAGGTGATCTGAGGAGGAGAGGAGAGGAATATTCATTTATCATTCAATGGTATAGGTGATCTGAGGAGGAGAGTCAGTCAGGTTGCTTATCAGAATGGTAAAGATCATTAGCTCACAGGTTAAAGGAGAAACCGTACATCATATCAGTGACCCTTTCCAATGCCTCTGATCTGATCTGAAGGTTTCAGACGACAACACAGACGCTGTACAATTGTAACTGGTGACCCAGATCAGATCCGGGGCAGTAATATGCACAGAGCACATACAATCAAAAGATTCTCTACAAACCCACACTGTGCACACAAACACATAGACGTTGAAACACAGACCACAGGCATGTGGACACACCCACCTCTACAGCCTGTGTGTCCGGGGTGAGGCGGTCGAAGAGGAAGCAGATGACTCTGAGGTCTCGGCAGTAAAGCACTAGCTCCTCGGGGGTGAATTTCAGAGAGGAGGTGGGGGTCACAAGCTTTGTCCTGGAGGGGCCCACTGGTAAACAGGGACAATACATTAGAAAGGAGCTTAGATTAGGCCGTGGTCTGGGAAGTACTTCTCTAGTGATATTCATTCTGACCATACATGAAACAAGGGACTTGACCGTGGTTTAAATATAGATTATGAGTGAGCATATTGTACACAGAGGGCTCCATAATATTTGGAATAATTAACAAGTAGAAACTTTCCATAGGAATGAATGCCAATAAAGGGAATTTGACAGTAATTGAATTAAACATGTTATTTGGACTAGATTTGGGTGGGGTGAAAAACCCCCACACATTCCATGAACATTCAATACCAGAAACCAGCTAGAAATGAAACACTGATGCAACACCATCTGCAAATCAATGGTTAAGCACTTGGATTAAACAACTCCTTTCTACAAGAAATGTTTTACATAAGTATAATGCATGTACATGTTTGGATTAGCAATTTAGTAATCATAATGCTCAATCAATTTACAACCCACCAACTAGCAAAAAAACTGCTGCCAGAAAACAGAATCCAACAAATTTAGGCCGCCTGGGTCAGACCGTGGGTTTATACCGCCTGGTTCAGACCGTGGGTTTATACCGCCTGGTTCAGACCGTGGGTTTATACCGCCTGGTTCAGACAGTGGGTTTATACCGCCTGGTTCAGACCGTGGGTTTATGCCGCCTGGTTCAGACCGTGGGTTTATGCCGCCTGGTTCAGACCGTGGGTTTATGCCGCCTGGTTCAGACCGTGGGTTTATACCGCCTGGTTCAGACCGTGGGTTTATACCGCCTGGTTCAGACCGTGGGTTTATGCCGCCTGGTTCAGACCGTGGGTTAGTGTGTGGGCTTAATAGCCATGGATGGCTGGAAGAGGCCTCTACACATGTGACAGGGGAATGCATTGTGCATGCAGAGGGTTAATAATCTACTACATTCAAATTAAATAGGACACTGGTAGTGTAGAAGAGCACTGCACATTGAATGCACAATGTTGGCATTCATCTGCGCCCCATAGGAGTAGTCTTACCTGCCATAACCTTCTCAATGGAGGCCAGAGCCACATCATGGTCCCCTAGGAGCACTGGGTCAGCATTGTCCTGAAATTCACAAAGGGGTCAAATTTATCTTAAAGAGTAAGTAAAATATTCCTGAATTGTCTTGACTGACTGTTGATGAGAAGGACAAAGATAAAAAGCGTGTTTCTTGTAGAATAGCTCAGGTGTCCTTACTTCAGCTTTGGGGCTATCCTGGGGCACAAAGGCCACTCTGAAGTGGGTACAGAAGAGGGTTCCTGACAACCAGCCGCCCCCATCCCTGGCAGGAAGTTTCTTCCTCACGAGCACTGCCCTCTGAAGAACACACTCTCCTAGAGGGAAAAACAAAAGAAACAAGAGCTATGAAACACAACTACTACAGCCAATACAAATACACAGTATTACCATCAGTACTACAGGCAGGACTACACCAGAACAACCACTACTGTGTTCAAACCCCAACGTGAGCCTTTCCTCTGAGCAGCCCAGGGCATTCCCAAAGATGACCAGGGGGATGAGGCTTTTCCTCTGAGTAGCCCAGGGCATTCCCAAAGAGGACCAGGGGGATGAGGCTTTTCCTCTGAGCAGCCCAGGGCATTCCCAAAGAGGACCAGGGGGATGAGGCTTTTCCTCTGAGCAGCCCAGGGCATTCCCAAAGAGGACCAGGGACAATGTAGAGGAGGAAACCGATGAGGTAGAAAAGTTCTCCAAAAGAGGCAGATCCCTCCAAATCAGCAACTGTGGTTAAAGTGTCAAGTGTGTCTCCTAAATGCCTTTTTATATTTGTGTAACACTTATATGGTGCCTTGTCTGTGTTTTTGGCTGATAGGTTGTAAATAACAACATATATATATATATATATATATATATATATAATCATTCATCCAACTTGTAAATATAGTAAATATATGGAAGATTCACACATTGTAAAGACATATGGTGAGGGAATGTTTACGCACTTCAAAATCTAGGAACAGACATGGTTGGCCACGGATGGAGACATTAAGCCAACTGAATTCATTTCCAACAATTGGAAAATTGTACGTTCAGTTGAAAATGATGGCAAAATATCCTGCAGAGGAAACTGACAGAATCTACCCTATACAAAAATCTGGCAAATATGGGATACTGAAACAGACAGTCATTTTACATCGCAATCCTTCTTCATCATTAGGGAAAAGAAAGTGTGGTTGTTGTTAAACCCATCCGCTCTAATTATCTGATTAGAGAACAGATTAACCCAGCAGCCAGGCAGAGCTACTACTAACGCTTTAGGAAAACACACTCTCTGGGTTTGGAGGAACACTGGAATAAAGCAAGACACTGTGTTAGGGCTTCTAATCTAACACTGGGCTAGTGCTTAGTCTAACACTGGGCTAGTGCTTATAGTCTAACACTGGGCTAGTGCTTATAGTCTAACACTGGGCTAGTGCTTAGTCTAACACTGGGCTAGTGCTTATAGTCTAACACTGGGCTAGTGCTTAGTCTAACACTGGGCTAGTGCTTAGTCTAACACTGGGCTAGTGCTTATAGTCTAACACTGGGCTAGTGCTTAGTCTAACACTGGGCTAGTGCTTATAGTCTAACACTGGGCTAGGGCTTAGTCTAACTAAACAAACCAACCCCTAAACCAGGCTGTTCTGGCTTTTAAATGCACAAGCAATGACTAAGCAAATGAGACCTCGATAGCAGGGCGACTCTAAAGTGAGTCCATAGTTCAATACAAACAAACCCTGTATGTGGTAGAACAGTTTGCTTGCCCCAGTAGGATTGGCTGACTCAGCCTCCCTGGGGTGCTACAGGGATGAACATTCCTGGGGCATCATGCCCTATGTGCTGGGGGGTGGGGGTGTGTGTGGGGGGGGGGGACAGCCGGGGGCTAGTGAGCTTAGTTTATGGTTATGTTTTGTGTTTGCCTCATACCAAAGGTAGTTGACACAGTGCAAAGCAGTATTTACAAAATTGCTTCCATTGAAATAGTTCAAACATCTCTGTGGTCTTCATGTAGACACTGACCCTGCACACCAGAACACACCTTCTCTCAGTCCTTAACACAAGGTCAGCGACTTGCCCACCAACTCATAAAACATGTTTCTACATAACTAAAGCCACTAAAGACTAACATGCACTTCATCTGTATTTGTTGTGCTCTTTGGCTGTTACAGGATTGCAGAGGGCAGCAAGCAGAAAGATCGGGCTAAGCAAAGCTGCCAGTCAGGACAGGGAATGACCACACTGAGGTTGTGTTTAGACAAGATAATATTGAGCTTTGCTTCAAGACTATTTAAAAGCAGTCATTACAGTAGAACAGAATCTAACACCAACCCCTATATTATATATTGACACTTTAGAATATACTGACGTCCTTGAGTCACTCAGCACCTGACAGAGTGGCCCCCTCAAAGCCAGGGTAATATGAGAGCGTGGATGAAGAGGATTGCAGCTTAGCTCTAGGAGGGTCCTGTTGATTCACCATTGTCTGTGTATTGACAATAAAGACCTCTGCCAATCAAAAGCCACCCAGTCTGTTATTGGTCCTCCCATATGTCAGTGTGCTTCTCTGACCCATTCACCCCCCCTGGCCTGATTTGGTTTCCCCTGTCCTGTGTCTCAGTGTTATCTGAGAATGCGCTGAATGCTGACCAGGTATACTCTGGGTAAACGGGACTGGTTCAACTTAGTGTGTGTGTGTCTGAGTGTGTGTGTCTGATGCTGCAATGTGAGCCCTCTAAAGCTTGCAGAGCCGCCATTCCATTGCCTGATATGTGCCTGTGAAAGTGAATGTTTAATGGAGTCTGTGTGTGTGTGTGTGTGTGTGTGTGTGTGTGTGTGTGTGTGTGTGTGTGTGTGTGTGTGCGCACATTCAGTTTTTAACACTTCATATGCATTACAATAAGGGATGGATCGACATAGCTTGAAATCAGGTCCTAATGTCAGGTCTAAATCCAAAACAGAATGAAGCCTACAAAACCCCAAAACGTCCAAAAACAGAGAAAGTGCTTTTCCTCCATCCTGGCTGCCTTAATATGAAACAGGTTTCCAAGGATGGACACACACAGACAGAGGTAGACCCAGAATGGGATGGGGTCTAGAGGCTAAGAGAGAGAGAAAGGAAACAAACAGAACGGAGGAGGCTAAGTGAAAGAGGGATGAAGTGAAAGAAAGCAGGGTGAGTGGGCCATTGAAGGAAACACACACGCCAGAAGCCACCATTCCCTCAACACACTCGGCTGACATGAGGCGCACTAATAACCACACAAAATGAGAAATATTAGCTTAGCTTGGTAGGGCCTATAACTACCAGCCTCTCGGTATACAGCTCATCCCAAGGCATGCTACTGACGTTGAGACTATAACCAGGACTAGGCTTAGCAATAGGGGCTAGGCTACACATGCAGTGGCCCAGCCAACTGACACACACAAGCTAACAGATTAGCCTGAAAGTTCAGTCTGGCTAACCCTTAACAGGTCAGCCCTAACCCAGAGACTACCACCACTGTCTAGACTCTACTCAAACACGCAGGCTCTCAGCTGGAGAGAAAGGCCTCTGCTTCCAGACCTAGGATCAGGTTGTGGGGGCTCACCTTCCCTCGTAATAAGAATGAACCACTATAGTGATTGGGGGGGGGGGGGGTACATGGGGGCACGGCTCCTTTAAGTGACGCCACCGTGTGGCTGACTCCAGCGCTAGGCGATGCTAACTGTGTAGCGGAATGGCAGGGAGATGAAAACAATATCCACATTTGTGGTTGAAGTATAAATTGTTGTTGCACACTTAATACCACAACTTCCACAAGGTTCCTTTAATTCAATACCATGATTAGAGGGGTGGCTACTGCTATCTGACCTTTCAACAGTGAGGATGTAGTTGGTCAGGATTATGTTGAATGGGCTATCTGATCTTTACAGTGTGAGGATGTAGTTGGTCAGGATTATGTTAAATGGGCCATCTGATCTTTACAGAGTGAGGATGTAGTCGGTCAGGATTATGTTGAATGGGCCATCTGATCTTTACAGAGTGAGGATGTAGTTGGTCAGGATTATGTTGAATGGGCTATCTGACCTTTCTAAGTGAGGATGTAGTTGGTCAGGATCATGTTAAATGGGCTATCTGACCTTTCTCAGAGAGGATGTAGTTGGTCAGGATTATGTTGAATGGGCTATCTGACCTTTCTAAGTGAGGATGTAGTTGGTCAGGATCATGTTTAATGGGCTATCTGACCTTTCTAAGTGAGGATGTAGTTGGTCAGGATCATGTTAAATGGGCTATCTGACCTTTCTCAGAGAGGATGTAGTTGGTCAGGATTATGTTGAATGGGCTATCATAGGTACCGGCAGACATGTATTTTAGAGGCCCCCATTCCAATCCCTTATTTCAAAAGAATGCGCTAGGTCATCAAAATCTAGCTGTCTGACGAGGTCTGGCTCTATTGACATAAGTCACAAAGAGCTGAGAAGTGTTTGGCACATGCTACCCAGGCTCATTACTGATTCTACCTAAAAGGGAAAATATCCCCTCACCCAGGCAGCACGAAAGTGCTACAAAAACATTGGAAAACACTGACCTCAGATTAAGTGCATGCAATGTCTCAAGCTATTTAGTTGCGCAGGTTTCACCCTCAGACATGAAAGACTTGAATTGGATGAGTTTATTGGCAAAGTTTATGCCCAGGTCTGATTGATATGCAGTGGAGAGTGCATTACCTTTTCCACTATGACATCACGGTTAGACAGCTGATCTGACTTAAACAACTCTTCCATCCCTCCCAGTGTCACACCTGGCTATGAGCTCATCTGAAAATGCTTTGAGTTTTAACTAATGAATTTAGAGTTAGAGTAATAAAGAGTTTTAATGAATGAATGAATTTAGAGTTAGAGTAATAAAGAGTTTTAATGAATGAATGAATTTAGAGTTAGAGTAATAAAGAGTTTTAATGAATGAATTTAGAGTTAGAGTAATAAAGAGTTTTAATGAATGAATTTAGAGTTAGAGTAATAAAGAGTTTTAACTAATGAATTAATTTAGAGTTAGAGTAATAAAGAGTTTGAATGAATGAATGAATTTAGAGTTAGAGTAATAAAGAGTTTTAACTAATGAATGAATTTAGAGTTAGAGTAATAAAGAGTTTTAACTAATGAATGAATTTAGAGTTAGAGTAATAAAGAGTTTTAACTAATGAATGAATTTAGAGTTAGAGTAATAAAGAGTTTTAACTAATGAATGAATTTAGAGTTAGAGTAATAAAGAGTTTTAACTAATGAATGAATTTAGAGTTAGAGTAATAAAGAGTTTTAACTAATGAAGGAATTTAGAGTTAGAGTAATAAAGAGTTTTAACTAATGAATGAATTTAGAGTTAGAGTAATAAAGAGTTTTAACTAATGAATGAATTTAGAGTTAGAGTAATAAAGAGTTTTAACTAATGAATGAATTTAGAGTTAGAGTAATAAAGAGTTTTAACTAATGAATGAATTTAGAGTTAGAGTAATAAAGAGTTTTAACTAATGAATGAATTTAGAGTTAGAGTAATAAAGAGTTTTAACTAATGAATGAATTTAGAGTTAGAGTAATAAAGAGTTTTAATGAATGAATTTAGAGTTAGAGTAATAAAGAGTTTTAATGAATGAATTTAGAGTTAGAGTAATAAAGAGTTTTAACTAATGAATGAATTTAGAGTTAGAGTAATAAAGAGTTTTAACTAATGAATTAATTTAGAGTTAGAGTAATAAAGAGTTTTAATGAATGAATTTAGAGTTAGAGTAATAAAGAGTTTTAATGAATGAATTTAGAGTTAGAGTAATAAAGAGTTTTAACTAATGAATGAACTTAGAGTTAGAGTAATAAAGAGTTTTAATGAATGAATTTAGAGTTAGAGTAATAAAGAGTTTTAATGAATGAATTTAGAGTTAGAGTAATAAAGAGTTTTAACTAATGAATGAATTTAGAGTTAGAGTAATAAAGAGTTTTAATGAATGAATTTAGAGTTAGAGTAATAAAGAGTTTTAATGAATGAATTTAGAGTTAGAGTAATAAAGAGTTTTAACTAATGAATGAATTTAGAGTTAGAGTAATAAAGAGTTTTAATGAATGAATTTAGAGTTAGAGTAATAAAGAGTTTTAATGAATGAATTTAGAGTTAGAGTAATAAAGAGTTTTAATGAATGAATTTAGAGTTAGAGTAATAAAGAGTTTTAACTAATGAATGAATTTAGAGTTAGAGTAATAAAGAGTTTTAACTAATGAATGAATTTAGAGTTAGAGTAATAAAGAGTTTTAACTAATGAATGAATTTAGAGTTAGAGTAATAAAGAGTTTTAACTAATGAATGAATTTAGAGTTAGAGTAATAAAGAGTTTCCTCTTTCGCTGAAGATTGTGCTGATATGACTGAGACACAGCTGTCACATTTAAGGCTGCCCCTTCCAAAGCTTTAAACTCGTTTCGCTGTCCCACCACAAAACCCCTCAACAAAGAGGGATGCTGTTACAGAGAAGTCCATGTCACTTTCGGTAGGTGCATGCTTGTAAGCACCCAGGGGCCCTAATGGTCAGCTCATGCTGTAAGCACCCAGGGGCCCTAGTGGTCAGCTCATGCTGTAAGCACCCAGGGGCCCTAGTGGTCAGCTCATGCTGTAAGCACCCAGGGGCCCTAGTGGTCAGCTCATGCTGTAAGCACCCAGGGGCCCTAGTGGTCAGCTCATGCTGTAAGCACACAGGGGCCCTAGTGGTCAGCTCATGCTGTAAGCACCCAGGGGCCCTAGTGGTCAGCTCATGCTGTAAGCACCCAGGGGCTAATAATCTTACCAGGTAAACAGCGCAGTCCAAACATGTCCCGACTTTGAGCGTTTAGGCCACTCTGAGTTAGCATCCTCTCCTGTGGAGGAAACACATCTAGGGTTAGCTCGATTTATCCACTCTGAGTTAGCATCCTCTCCTGTGGAGGAAACACATCTGGGGTTAGCTTGATTTATCCACTCTGAGTTAGCATCCTCTCCTGTGGAGGAAACACATCTGGGGTTAGCTTGATTTATCCACTCTGAGTTAGCATCCTCTCCTGTGGAGGAAACACATCTGGGGTTAGCTTGATTTATCCACTCTGAGTTAGCATCCTCTCCTGTGGAGGAAACACATCTGGGGTTAGCTTGATTTATCCACTCTGAGTTAGCATCCTCTCCTGTGGAGGAAACACATCTGGGGTTAGCTTGATTTATCCACTCTGAGTTAGCATCCTCTCCTGTGGAGGAAACACATCTGGGGTTAGCTCGATTTATCCACTTCCTCGCATTGTCCAGTCACCATATTGTGAAACACAAACAGTCAATAACAAACCATATCTTATTCAAAATCACTTGTTTAGTAAAGGGACTAAAATTCCAACACTTCTTTGGTACTAATACTACTAGGCAGTAGGCACGAAAACCTGTCAAGCAACGTCATGAATTCAATGTTTTCATTTGAAAGATTGCGTCCCTATATCAGGATTAGGACCTAATTAACAAAAGGAAGCCACACAACACTTACTGATTTGTGGTTTCCATAGTTACCATGGGTTCTATGCTTTGAGTCTAAACATACTCTAGTCTGCTCTGCTAACAGAAGCTAAGCCAACAGGACCATAGGGTAGATGTAACCAGACTGCTGACTAGCACATTTAGACCTACACACCCCCCCTCAGTCCAGAGCCCACACACAACCAAAATCTAACATTTTGGCCATTGAGAAATAATAAATTTGAGCGTTGGTTAACAACAAGAATAAGCTAGCTATACACTAATATCTTCAAGAGGGTTTAGACAACCCTGATTTCTTTAGCAAAATAAATCAGTATTCACACAAAAGAATACTAAATTATTTTACGCAACACTGCACTGAGTCAATGAGGCCTTGCAATCTAAAACAAAGTATCCGATGTAATGGCTGTTGTGACTAAAACAATAAAAGCAAAGATGGGAAAGCATTTCAATTTTATGTCCGTTTACACGGTATCAGATCTAGCAACAGTGACACAAAGAGGACCATTGCTATTTCAGTTTCCTAGTTCATACTTTGTATTGTTAAAGTAACATGCACGTCCGCTCCGCTAAGCTGGCCACCATGGCATTTCACAGCACATGGTTCCTAGCAAGGTACACGTGACCAATACAGGGAGACCTGGAACTGGAACAATTTGAACACATCTTAAAGTTTGAGCAGTCTGCTTTATTCCATCACATATCATATCTCCTGTTGTGTTTTATTGTCACTTCAGTAGCTCATGGGTCCATTATCCATGCACTCTTATGTTGTTGGGTGTTACTGAAACCATTCTAGAAAGCAGATAAACAAACAGCTTCTTGAGTCCAAACCCTTTCCCTGATACATTTAAAACACAATGAAAATCAATAGAACTTGGAAAAGAAGCATGAAGCTGCACTGAGAAAGAACATGCTTTTTATTTTTCCAATGCTTTGTCCCCTTTTAATGAAAGTGAAACACTGTATATAGTACTGTAGTATAGCATATTACCATGTTAATGAAAGTGAATCACTGTATATAGTACTGCAGTATAGCATATTACCATGTTAATGAAAGTGAAGCACTGTATATAGTACTGTAGTATAGCATATTACCATGTTAATGAAAGTAAAGCACTGTATATAGTACTGTAGTATAGCATATTACCATGTTAATGAAAGTGAAGCACTGTATATAGTACTGTAGTATAGCATATTACCATGTTAATGAAAGTGAAGCACTGTATATAGTACTGCAGTATAGCATATTACCATGTTAATGAAAGTGAAGTACTGTATATAGTACTGCAGTATAGCATATTACCATGTTAATGAAAGTGAAGCACTGTATATAGTACTGTAGTATAGCATATTACCATGTTAATGAAAGTGAAGCACTGTATATAGTACTGTAGTATAGCATATTACCATGTTAATGAAAGTGAAGTACTGTATATAGTACTGTAGTATAGCATATTACCATGTTTATGAAAGTGAAGCACTGTATATAGTACTGTAGTATAGCATATTACCATGTTAATGAAAGTGAAGCACTGTATATAGTACTGCAGTATAGCATATTACCATGTTAATGAAAGTGAAGCACTGTACGTGTGGCCTAAGTAGTATATTATCTACATAGCATATTACCATACACAGTGCTCTGTATTTGTGGCCTAAGTAGTATATTATCTACATAGCATATTACCATACACATTGCTCTCAGCCTACAGCCTTGCAACACGTTCCATTCATACTCTGGAATACAAAAATAAAGATAATAGAAAAAAGCACAAGTCATGTGCCTCCCAACAGCTGTCACCATGGCAACAGCTAAATGGTGTGCCCATACCCCTGACCACATATATGAGCAACGCCCGAGAACAGAAGTAAGACACATCTGTAACCATTTCTCCATGCGGCAGCCGAAAATAACCAGGGAGAAATAGTTAAGCAGTGCCATGCCAACTGCTTTCTCTTTTCCTTGAGTGGGCCAGCATTTAAAAAGTTAAACAATCTTTTAAGAATACATGAAGGTGGGTTATAAGTAAATGTTAACACATTTTCTGTACAGAAAACAAAGCATCCTTATGTAAATTCAAGTTTTATATAGATGCTAAATTCAGGTCTATGTGGATATATCAAATACATTTCTATTGTAAAACCAACAGAGGCTGTGAACCTTCTGGGGTTCAATATAGCCTACTTTTAGAGTTCTATTTAATTGAAGGTAACCACTTCCTGTGTGATCCACATCCTAACCACTTTGGGTTACCCACAAAAAGAGCAGATCTGTTTAATATTAGCACTGGGTATAGTTTAGACTGAATGCGAGAGTATAATAAATGTATGTAGGCCTTCACTTTATGGAACAACTTAGTAAGCTATGACCATTCTTAAACTAGGCCGCTATCATAACGGAAAATCTGTTTTCCATTTGACAGGTAGAATTACCCTGGAAACCAGCGAGCTCCACAATAACCATATCTCCAATGATCCTCTCCCCCCTAAAGGTTTAGGCCTAAAATGTTACTTAAACATATATTTTTCACAGCTATTGTGCTTTGTTTCATATGAGAGATTTCATCTTCGTTTTAATGTATAAAATCATCCAACGTCGATTCGTCCTCGGAAAGCGAAACAATCTTTCAACTTTGTGGTGTATGAAAGTTATAAGCTACAGCTCAAACGCGAAGTTGGTTGTAGTATTCTGCTTAAGTAGCCAGTAAAAACAGTAAGCAATCAAGTATGACCTACCTTTATGTCAGGAATCATTTGTCTTACTTTGAACGTGGTCTTTGATCCCGTCAGCATTTTGCCTATGCTAGACGACGGCTGGGCCTATCTGAAACAGCCCGATCAGAAAAAAACTGTGGATTGCGTCCTTATTTTCTTTATTTTTGCCAACCCCTTAACATCTTGTGACCATATGCTATCTATGCTGCCTCTCCAGATGCTACACACGCATTGAGTGTTTTGAAATAAATAGACGGAGAAACCACTCTGCACCTTCACAGCTTGAATCCTACTCCGAAAGAGAGCATCCAGCCATTGTTCAGAAGGGCACGCCCTGCGTAAATGATTCCCCTTTTTAGTAACATTTGTGAGTTCGCCACCCTTTGTGCCAGTTAACTTGTTGACGAATCCCTTGCTTTCGACGTATTTATTCACTCGACACTGAAAATAACACAGTGTAGTGCAAAAAAAAAAGTACTCCCAGCTCCTTAAAGGGCCAGGACCACATTGCTAGCATCTGCCAATCAACTTGGACAAATGCATACACCAGAAAGCCCTTCAAGGGGTAGATTGAATTTAAATTAGGCATTTTGTTCGTTTTAGACAAGGCAAATGGAACTCTAAATGTGCCAAATAAGGATATAATTTTGCTACATATTGTAGACCACAGCAATATGAAAAATGCACCTTGAGGCTATTTTCTCACTTTATTCACAGAATTGCCATGCTTAGGACTCTATGACACTGATTTGTCATACCATAGCTTAATGTGTCCAATGAATGGTTTATAGCCGGCCTAATACGTTTAAGGCACACTATGCCTTTAGCAGTAAATTAATAATGAACATGCATCTTTAAAGAATTTATTCTTTAAATAATATATAGTATAATAGTTTCTTATATTCATCAATCAAAATACAAATAATCGCTTATTTATGTCAATAGATGTTTATAAGAATGTGAAACAATTCCCTAGATTTATTAAAAGGAAGCGTTAAGCCATTCATTAAGTTTGAGTCCGATGTTTTTGCAACCATTGTTGCATTGTAGGCTTTTGTACTGGGATAACATATAATAATAATAAAGTAGCATGCCATTACTGTCAACTGTTGTCCTAATTCACTCAACTATTAAACAGCACAAGCAGTGTAAGTGATATGTTCACATTTAATAATGACAAACCTATCATGCAAAACCTGCAAAAAGGAGAAAATATTTTCACTATTCTGAAAAATAGTGCACAGAGTTAATATTGTAAGACTCATTACCTGTGCGACAGACCTCTCAGTCATCCAATCTTCAGTTTTACAAAACTACTCTTTATACAAATAAAACGTTTTTTCTGAAGGGATAGCTTTCTTCAACAACAATAAATAAATAAAAGTACGTTCTGCCCCCCTAAACCAAACAGGTAAACGTTATTGTCCCTTTGAGCTATAACAGAAATAGGTCTGGATTTTTACCACATGAGAAAGCTTTCAATATTACATAAGGGTCTCCAATTTCTTTCATATATAAACAGTGCCAGACATAGGCACTTGCATCATTAACTGGATTATTTTGACAATGCCAGTCTAATATAAAACATAATCTTATTTTAAGCAACATTTTGATGTCTGCTACAAATTCATAAGTCACCATATTCAGGTAGGCTTCAGGTCATCCTTTCCCATGCTACTTTAAGGTCTGTGCACAAGCAGTGCCAATGCTGTAATAGTAGTACACATCAGGTCAACTGGTAAGAGACTGCTCAAGAAGGCCTAAGGGGTCATATTGTATGAGGATGTAAGTAATGTATTTTGGCCCCTAATTCGGAATCGCTATGCATCCTTAATATACTACATTTGACAAAAAAAATTGGTATCATTCTAGAAGTAGAAGTCTGTAGTTGCTAATTATTGAAGCATGCCAGCTAGTTGCCAGCCTACCAACAATTAAAAAAAAAGTTTGTGTGCATTATCACTATTTTTTATTATTATTGCTTATGATGGTAGAGATGGTTGGCACGTTCCATAGTGATACTAATTTCTTTGCACACATGGTAATGCAACCATTGGGAAACAGCAGGGGAAAAAAAGAAGCAGTAGCCCATAAAAATAACACTTAAGAAAGACTGCAAACCATTCTTGTAATACAATGAGAATTTATTCAAACGTTGCAAAAACATCAAATAACCTAACATAGAATGAAATGCTCTTTCTGTCCAGATTGCACTGTCACAAAGCCCGGTCTCTCCTCTCAAAAAACAAAACAGAATTCAAATGACAACAAAAGAAAGATCAGGACATCGGGAAATATGGGAAAAAAAACAAAACTAAAAAAAAAGTGTTTTGATGAATTGCCAATTGCATGCAACAGTTCCAGTTCCATGCATCTACCGTAGCCTACGGCAACGTTGCTGATGAAGACAATTATATCCCATAAAAAATTTGAGTAGATCACAATATAAAAATATCAAGTTAGTTGCTTTGTAAAGAAAATTCACAACATCTTGATCTGATGTGGAACAGGTTGGAAACAGAGCATAAGTTGCTTTCAAACACCAACAATAACTGCTTGATTCATCAACACAAAGCACAAATTGATGGTGAAAGAGGAAAGTAATCAAATAAAGCAAAGAAATAAAAAGCTAAATCCCGTCTTCTAAACTATCGGCCATGTATGAACCAACACCCTAAAACCTTCAACTAAACATTCCAAAATAAAACTTCTTCAAAAATCTTGCTACAAAAAATAATATATATTTTAAAAAAAACTAAAAAACATCCCTTTATCAAGTCAGCAATCAAGAAATTCGTTTGTTAATAAGTAACCTAAGACGCTTTATTAGGAATCAGACTTGTCACGAAAAAACATCCTTTCTAATTCCCACTGACCTCAGCCCAAATGCAGGGTGCAGTATTCAAATCATCCACTGTGTCCATAGTTAGTGACCGTCAACATACATTCATAAAAACATTCTGTAAAACCCTTGGCAAAAAAATTACTTGAAAATACAGCCTTAAATTATTTTTCTTAAATACAAAAATGTATGCAGTATCCCGTTGTAATGTTCATGTTTTTTTTAAGTTATTCATTCCTTTCAAATAAAATGTGGTCATTGTCTGTGAGCTAACATTGTTAGAAGAGAAAGCAGGAATACAAAAGATGGCCTTTTGTTAGTGCCTTACAAGAACTGCAATACTAGGTTGCAAATTGATTAGTTCAGCATTAGCACACAGAGACACAGCATCACAAACACACCACACGACCATTGGGAAATAGCATGATGGTTTTGCACGGGGAGAGGTGATTTCATGTTGTCGTTTCAAGATGATAATTCCACATCAAAGCCATTGAGAAACCTGCCAACTTGCACCAAAAAAATATTTAAATCTAATTGATTAAATAATAATCTCAGACAGTAAAATCCTCTTAACATTTACTAATATTTGTTTAATATTTTTGGTTAACTACTATGGCATGACAACATCCTGTAACAATGAATACAAATACAAGTGTCCCATCCCTTGGCCTAGGCAGTACATTGCATACTAATTTGTGCTTTGAAGACTTAACTGCAAATGTGTAGAGGAAACTGCAAGAAGCGACTTATTTTTATAAAAGTAGATTGGTGTTGCTAATGTGTTTCATATGGCCCCTTTGTTAAGTCATTTTACTTAGTTTGTTTTGGGGGTTTTAGGTAGAAAGGACTAGAGATTTTCTAAAAAAAAAAAATGCTAGATATGGAATAAATAATGACACCAGGATTTGATCTTGTAAAACATACAAAACAGGAAAGTCTCTGTCTTTTTCAAGACTGAAAAAGGCAACTAGGAAATTGAGTTAGACTGCAACACTGGCACCAAAAAAGCTGTAACTCACGATAACAGAATCCTTTAGAGAGAAAGTCCTAGCTAATGCACCTGCCTGCCTTCTCACTAGTAAAAGCAGTACCCCGTGATAACAGAATCCTTTAGAGAGAAAGTCCTAGCTAATAACAGAATCCTTTAGAGAGAGTCCTAGCTAATAACAGAATCCTTTAGAGAGACAGTCCTCACTCGTAAAGGAGGCAGCAACAACAGTTCTGACAAGACCTAAGGAACACATAACAGTCAGATCCATTCTAAATGGTAACACAATGTCTATGGACATTAGGAAAGTGCTTGAATTTGTGCAGTAAAAAGGTCATGCGACAGGACAGGTTACACCCCCCCCTGTAGGACTAGAGGGTGGAGGGACCTTCTATACTATATATAAAATGTATAGTATTAAATGGGATGTCCATTTTGTCATAATACCACTATGGGTACAATTTACAAGGGAACAATGATTTGAAGATGCTTAGCAGGCTAACCAAATAGATTGATAACACTTACTATGTCCATCTCTTCATAATTTGGTGTTCTATTCTTTATCAGAATACCTTTAGAAAACAGCGTCCTTTGATGGGGTAGCAATTATGTGCATCTAATTCAATTGGGATCATGAATGTTTCCACTGACTTGAGGAAGACATGAATAAAGAACAGTAGTAACATTCCAGAATCCATTTTGAATACTGAGGTTCTGAGCTTCTCAGAACAATACATAGAACAACCCTCCGCCATATTTGTTCTAAAATGGATATGGGGAGTCATATTCATTTCTGTATGCCTTGCAAATAAAGACAACAGAGGAGCCATGGACCAATACAGAGGGCAGCGATTGACGCACTAAACTTATTTGGGTTGCATTCCAGAACATTAGCACCATAGCAGCAACCTAAATGCTAATGTATTAGCATTGCATGATATTTCATTTGCATTACAAGAGAGGACCCAACGCAAAAAGAAACCATACCAGAAATGACCCTGTTCACTCCAAAATAAATTATGAAATGAGTGCCAGAAAAGAATTAGTCAAATAAAACACAAACAGAAAGAAAAATAATTAGTCAAATAAAACGTCACGTGAAAACACCCACCAATGATCAAAAGACAAATGATAGGATTCATTTCCAGATGTGGACTGAAAATACTTAAGTCATTTGTGGTTGTGCTTAGTATATTCCATATGCGTGCTAGTGTGTGAGTGGCCTAGTGTGTGGCAGCGTGTTGTGTCCTGGGATTATTGCTGCCATTTACATTCTCTCCACCAGCAGGAGACAGTAGCAAGGCATTCAAAAAGACAAAGGTGAGCCTGCAGACCACACACACACACACACACACACACACACACACACACACACACACACACACACACACACGCACCCAGCACCCAGCACCCAGCACCCAGCACCTGCATAGGAGCCACAGCAAAATGTAGCAGAAGTGCAGTTAGTTAGTTAGTTAGTCCTAACACTCTCCACTGGGGTCATGTCCAGTCAATCCTTCTATGACGAACAAAGGCCCCAACAGGCAACATGGCCGTGATGACAAGCAGACAGACCTCATGCCTTCATGTTGTCTGAGAGGTTTCCCATGCAGCTACTCTAGAACCTGTGAATGGTCAGCTCTGCCTCTCTCCTCTTTAACTCCTGTCGGTAGCAGCAGGAGCAGTAGTTGTTTGTCTCAGGGTGCCCGTAGTAGGTACAGCTGGCAGTCCGACAGCGACTAGTCTGCAGGGCGGCCAGACCCCCTGCACTACCCAGGGAATAGTGCCTGACAGGCAGGGGGGCGCAGTGTGTGTCCAGGCTGGAGCGGGCATCCCTGAAGCCATTGCTGTAGCCGCCACAGGTGGGCTCTGAGGCGGGGTAGTCGGGGGGGTCCTGCTCAGGCAGGTAGGAGGGGGCAGGGGATGGTAGAGGGTTGTACTGGGGCTGTGGGGGGCTCGGTGCCACGGGGCAGTGCCGGGGCAGGGTGGCATAGGAGGGGATGCCCGGGTAAGAGGAGGCGGGCGAGCCTCCTGCCAGCTGGCGTCTGGTCTCCATGTGGCCATGCAGGTGGAGGTGCTGGGTGAGGGGCATGGAGGGGCCCACTGGGGGCTTGTCCATGAAGGAAGGCCGGGGGGCGGGCACCACACCAGAGTACAGCGCTGGGCTGAAGGAGGAGGAGCCCAGAGGGTTAAGGGAGGTTGGTGGGGAGCCTTCAGACAGCTCCTCTTTGCCTTCGTAGGACCAGTAGCCCTCCTCCTTCTTGGGCAGAGAGACTCCGTTTGGCACAGCCTTCCGCTCGGCCTCACGCCGTAGCTGCTCCTGCTCGCTACGGAAACGCTCCTCTGCGTCGGCCAGGTAGCGCTGGATCATCTCCTCCTGGAAAGGCTGCCGGGTGCTGGTGGTGAGCTGGCTGGCCAAGATGAACTTACGCTCGCCCTGCATGGCAGCGCGCAGGAAGCCAAGGCTGACCTTGACGTCAGCGCTGTACTTGTAGGGGTCGCTGACACTGCTGGCTCCACTGCTGCTGCTGCTGCACGTCCTGGTCTGACGCTCACTGCCCGAGGAGGGAGAACCCTTCCCAGAGTCCTCGGAGGCGTGAGCAGAGCTGTCTTTGCTGCCTTTCCTGACCCTCAGTGAGCTCTTCTTCTTCTCTCCTCCACTCTCCGGCTTAGCTCCGCCCCCTGTGGCGTTCTTCCCTGTCATAAGTCCGCCCACGTTCTTCTTCAGCTTGCTGCCCAGGCTCTTACCAAAGCTCCCTAACTTATTGGCCACGGAGTCGGCTCTCTTCTTCTCCTTCTCCTTTTTGGCCTTCTCCTTGACGGCTGTCCCTGTGCCCAGCCCCGCCGAGCTGCTACTGGAGGAGGAGGAGGAGGAGGAGGAGGAGCAGTTTTTAGCCGAGGCCACTCCTCCGTTGGTTGTCCCGCCGGCTGGAACTTCTCCGTTGCCGTTGGAGCTGCTGCTGACGGACTCCTTGTCGGATTCTCCCGAGTCTGGGGCGGAGCGGACATCTTCTCCGGCAGAGGCTGTGGGAGACTCCGGCTGGGCTAGAGGGGCTAGAGGGGCTAGAGGGGCTAGAGGGGCTAGAGGGGCCTGCTGAACAACACAGAGGAGACGAGCTGAGTGACGCAGCCTTTCCTCTCTGACAGACAGGATGCAGTCTACACAGAACGCTGCTAGGACATCACTAGTCTCGACACAGAGATCCCTCTACTGCTTTCTCCAATTGAGATTAACAGGGGAATTGAACACTCTATCCTTTTTAACCAGCTAGTGTTAGGCCATTAGCACACTGGCCTTTTTAATGGGCTCACCCTCTCCACCCACACCTCCCTCAACAGCAATGTCTCCATCCTCACCCTGTCCACCCAGACCTCACTCAACATCAATGTCTCCATCCTCACCCTCTCCACCCAGACCTCACTCAACATCAATGTCTCCATCCTCAACCTTAACCCCAAATGTCTAAAGAGTATACAAACTAAACTATGTCTAAGTATGTCTAGGCAATTCTAAGTATGTCTAGGCAACCTTCAGAAAAAAACAAAGCTTGGTATTAGCACAGAAATTTCTACTTAATTATAATTAAAAGGTGCAGATTCAATTTGATTAAGATTCATGTTAGAAGGGCCATTACATTGCCAATATTGCGTTTTAGTGATATTTTGAAAACGAATGCTGAACAGTACAGAGAATACTGGAGAATGGAGGATCACTGCAAAGTTAATGTTAAAGTTTTACAACAGGGACTAAATTATTATTTAAAGTACTTTTTAAGTAACAAAAATGTGTAATCTACAACTACATTATTTGGGGTGAAGTATAAATGAGAGATTAAAAGAAAGCATATAAGATATTAGAAAATTCTCAAGGAATCGGATTTCTGAAACATGTCAGATGAATACGTTTTAATGTGGCATAATATTGGATATTGGATGGTGCTCCAACCAGCTTCATTTACTCGTTTGATACCCGACATATCTTAAAAAGGTAAAATACCTCGCAAGGCAATGGGAGCCAACTGACGGTCATGTAACTGTGGAGCATTTGTAGCTTGGCCTCCAGCGACAGGCTCACACTGAAGAAAGACAAAGGGAGAACGGGTCAAGAATTAGAACAGAAAAGCTCTCCTTCCTGCTCCATTAATAGAGGCTCTCCTAAACAAGCAACATATTGCAATACTGAACACATTCCAAAAGAAGAATGTTAATTTTATTTGAAGAAAGCAGTGCATGACAAGGCTCATCTTTATTATATATATATATATATATATATATATATATATATATATATATTAATTCCATGGCATTTTCAGCTTTTGAGAGACAGACTGACAGGAGAGAGAGTGAGGGGATGATGTGCAGTAAAGGGCCAGGGGCTGGAATCGAACCCGGGCCGCTACGGTAAGGACTGGCCTTCAGTGGTACGCACTCTTTACCCAGAGAGCTGCCAGGGAGCCCCCAGGGAGCTGCCAGGGAACTACCAGGGAGCCCCCAAGGCTCATCTTCAAAGAGTTACATAAACCATGACTGCCCATCCCATCATAATACATGGGGAAGTCTTATTCGAAAACATCAGGACCGATAACCGTATAACAACAAATACGTGTATTTTCCAAGCATTCACACCTCACATAAACATAGATCTAAACAGAAAGCAACTTGAACAAGCTCAAATAAAATAAACAAAATTAAATAAACTCATCTCCAGACGTTATCCCAAATATAATGTTTAGTTTATCTTGTTAATCAGTGTGGTAGGCTGGGTACAGACAACCAGTAGCCCCTGGGTGGGTTTATACTTTCATAAACCTACTAGATGTGAACATACCTTTATTTGCACTAGAAATACTATAAAAGAATTGCTTGAATAAGAATCTATTTCAAACATAAAAGACTGCACGCAGCAGAACAATCCTGTGATGTAACCATTGTTCTATTTTTATTCTGTTGCTATTCTAGTGTTGTCGCTGTGTTCTAATCATAGTATGAAGTTAGTGATAATCTCACTCTCACAGGCAAATGTCACTAATCTGGTGCTAATCTGGAGGTCAATCCCTAGGCCTCCACATCGGCCCATAGGACCAGCCAGCGTGGGAGAGCGGGCCCAGACGTCTGTATTCAGCTGAGGCACATCAGACAGGGTGGAGTTGCTGAATGACTGAGTCATGCTCTGGGACCATACCTGACCAGCATCACATTGTGTTGAATGACTGAGTCATGCTCTGGGACCATACCTGGCCAGCATGACATTGTCTGTGTCGTCCTTGCCCCATTCCCAGTCCTTCCCGGGGTCTATGGCAAAGTGCACGGGAAGCATCTTATGTTCTGAGTCCGTGAGAGGGATGACAACTGGAGAGAAGGAGAAAAGACACAACGCTTTAATGTGATGCAGAAAAACCCAAACTACGATGGGCAAACTACTACTGAAGTTAAACCGGTAAAGATGGAGCCAGTTAAGAGGACAGGACTTACCTTGCTGTAATTATTAGATGAAGTTAAAAATAGGGTATGTATTATCATTACCTTGCTGTAATTATTAGATGAAGTTAAAAGGAGGGTATGTATTATCATTACCTTGCTGTAATTATTAGATGAAGTTAAAAATAGGGTATGTATTATCATTACCTTGCTGTAATTATTAGATGAAGTTAAAAATAGGGTATGTATTATCATTACCTTGCTGTAATTATTAGATGAAATTAAAAATAGGGTATGTATTATCATTACCTTGCTGTAATTATTAGATGAAGTTAAAAATAGGGTATGTATTATCATTACCTTGCTGTAATTATTAGATGAAGTTAAAAATAGGGTATGTATTATCATTACCTTGCTGTAATTATTAGATGAAGTTAAAAATAGGGTATGTATTATCATTACCTTGCTGTAATTATTAGATGAAGTTAAAAATAGGGTATGTATTATTATTACCTTGCTGTAATTATTAGATGAAATAAAAAATAGGGTATGTATTATCATTACCTTGCTGTAATTATTAGATGAAATAAAAAATAGGGTATGTATTATCATTACCTTGCTGTAATTATTAGATGAAGTTAAAAGGAGGGTATGTATTATCATTACCTTGCTGTAATTATTAGATGAAGTTAAAAATAGGGTATGTATTATCATTACCTTGCTCTTTGGAGCCCTCTTTCTGCTCCATTGACACCAGGGCAGAGAAGTGGGCCTGGTCGTATGCCAGCACCAAAGGTGAGCGGTGGCACTTGGCAGCTGGCACCTCCAGAGGCAGGTAGATGCCCCCAAACGGAATGGGCGCAAAGGCTGGGAAGGTAGAGATTAGACTGTTAACATTAGTGAGGTCATCAGTGAGGTACCCCAAAAAAGAGGAGATTGTGAAAAAGTTTAACTCATATGAAAAGGCAAACCCTATTATGTGGCAGCTTCTTTTTAAACAATCATCCAAAGTTACCTGCTATAACTAGCATAGCAGTGCTGTGTGTGTGTGTGTGTGTGTGTGTGTGTGTGAGTGAGGTGAGTGAGAGAGAGATGGAGATAAAGGCCCAGGGTTAGGGGAGTCTCTATTCTTGTAGGGACAGGGGGTAAGGCCCTCCAAACAGTGATATTTCAGATGCACATTCAAAAGCGAGTGTTATCAGAAATGTCCCAGAATGCCTTGTGAAATATCGGCAAGATGGTGGAAAACGAGGCACAAGCAACAAAAAAACACGAATGTATTTTCTTCATTAATAAAGATTATGATGAATATGACCATCATATCATAAGGTTGTTTTAATCTATTATTGACTTTTATAACAAGTATCACACAAAAAAAATCGCTAGTATGCCGATATCTCCAGCTAGCAAGCTAATTTTACAGCATCGTTTTTATGGCTGATTTGTGCATTACAGTCCAGTAATACCGATGCAGACTGGCAGGGTGAGACCATGGGTTGCTAGTTTACAGATCACCACTATTCTGTCATGAACTGGCCTGGTATGGTAGAAGTCTTCTTGTTTATTGGACAACTCTTTTTATCAATTGATAGTGTGAAACGTATAAGTTGTACATGAATCGCGATTTGCTGCTAACAACCGCACAAGGATGCTTAGGTTTCGGTAAATGCAATCAGTGACATATGAGGGTCTTGAATGGGTGTCCCATTTCATATGGGAAAACTTCAACCACCACCTCTTGTAACACTGTTCCAAGAGGCAAGTGGAAAAGCAAGGGGCACTGGGAAAAGAGGGGTAGGGGCATAAATAATGAATGGGAGTGGGCTACAGACTTACCCTCTCCTCCCGAGTCTCTGAGCATGGTGTCAGCCACCACCACGATGGGTCGTCTCAGCACATGCGACAGGACAAACACATGGAACTCCTCCAGACTCTCATACACTGGCTCCTCTGATGGCTCCGCCCTGCCCGGTAACAGCCACCAATGAAAAACTGCATGCACCCCTCTTATGGCAGGATGTGTTTTCTGATTATTTATGCATTGGTGTATCAAATATCCATGCTGACAAGCAAAAGCAGCAGAGGCTGGCAAAATATAACTCCAGCTTTGGAGATTTGGTTGAAGTCCACCATGACTTTAACAGGAAACAGGAAGCCAGCCTCCATGCCTATCTTCCCTATCCTTGGTAGGGAGTAGGCCCCTGTGGGGTTGACACCAGCTGCCGGCTGGCTCTGTGGCCAAAGCTTACCCGTTGGTGCCATTGGTGCTGTAGTGTATCCGGGGCTCGCTGGAGGCCAGCTTCAACAGCTCACTCCACTCCTTCTGCCACTCCTCCTCCGTGTAGACCAGACCAGACTACAAGACACACACACAGCACCATGACAACAAAGCTTGACAATAGCTGTAATATGAGCTGCTTGTCATGAGCCTGGAGGAGGGGGGTACTCAGAGCCGAGCTGCTCTCCACTCTGACGCACTCACTTCCTTGTTCTGTTGCGTCTGCTGCCACCTCCACCTGCGCTTCAGTGACTCCTTCTCCAGCCCGTTGTCTATCAGTGCATACAACGACTTCCTCAGCATCAAGTCACGGTCATGGAACCCCCACATACCTGCAGACATACAAACAGCCAATCATGAGTACTGGCACTAACTCATACAAACAGCCAATCATTAGTACTGGCACTAACTCATACCTGCAGACATACAAACAGCCAATCATTAGTACTGGCACTAACTCATACCTGCAGACATACAAACAGCCAATCATTAGTACTGGCACTAACTCATACCTGCAGACATACAAACAGCCAATCATAAGTACTGGCACAAACTTTTAACTAAAAATCCAACTTAACTTCAAGTTTAACTTATTGGGATGTTGGGTTTTCTAACGTAAGCTAAGCATACGTTCATGTTGCTATTAGGATATGCAGCAAGCTAACTAGTACAAGTAGGCAACAGAACCAAGCTGCACGTCTAAGCCCAAATGCACATCTCTTTTTATTTTTTAAAGATATTTTTGGGGGAGGCATTTTTGCTTTATTGGAGACATGACAGTGGATAGACAGGAAAGGTGGGGGAGAGAGAGGGGAAGGCATGCAGCACAGGGCCCGGGCCGGAATGGACCCCGGGCCGCTGCGTGAAGGACTAGCCTCCATGGTCTGTGCCCTAACCCCAGGACCCCAGGGCACCCCCAAATGTACATCTGTGAACTTAATAAGCTACGGTTCACTTAACATGATGCTAGGTTGTTTAACGTTATACAGCTTCTGACAGATGCGGCTAATCTGCCTCTGGAATCCTTGAATAATTGACAGCAAAGTTAGAAAGTGACTTGATGCTTAGAAGTCTTTAGCCAAGCCTTAGAAGGTGGGTGGTTGAAAGAGGACAATAAGTTAAGGTGTTCCACTGCTGTTTAATGCCACTCGCCCTATGGAGCATTGGATCTCACCTGGATGTACAAATGAGACTGCAGCTGACCATGTTGTTCAAACAATTACACGATACAAAGATCACCAAAAAGAAAGTATTTGGTTTCTTAGTGTGCTTTTATTTAGCACTAGGCCCCAACAAGGGCTGGGCAATAAAGCATTTAGTTCTTGATGATACTCACCCAGGGAGGCTGCGTGAAGCAGGCAGTTTCCATCCCCACTCGTTGCCAGGGGTAACAGAGACTGGCAGTTTGGTCCCACACGTGTCCACCAATTTAATCGACCTAAACAGAACAACAGAAGTCCATCAGAAGGAGATCTTTATATTTTCATGGTGGAAGTAGCGTCCGGGTGCCGAATGAGCCAAAGCTAAATCAGAGCAGCAGCAAATGGGGTCAGCTCCTGAAGAGCAGTGCATCGTACCAGCATGCTCCAAGGCAACCATCATAGACTGCTCGATCAGGTCCCTCTCGATGAAGCTACGGAAGTCGTCGCGGTAAACGGTGAGGTCGGGTAGTTGGAAGGTGCAGAGTGGTGTCTCTAGCAGCTCAGTGCTGCCACTTCCTGTGCTGGAGACATGAGACCTGGCCAGAGACACGATAGTCGAACTGGCATGGGAGATTCCCCTTGATAGACGTTTCTCTATGGCTGCAGGGAGAGGGGGGGAAGCAAATACGTTACGGAAAGACCAGTTGAGCAAGAAAATGTTGGATCAAACCATCCACAATAAATGCATTGAGATCCAATAATTGACTTGCCAGAGGTCTCAACTTGTACCCCCTCATCTTGGCGGTAGAGAATGGGTCGCCCTGTTCTTGCCTTTTCAGGGGCAGGGTTGGTCACCGTCCTATCCTCAGCAAATGAGTAGGACAAGTTACTGGCATGCACCTGTCGCAGCTGCTCAAAGTCACTGAGGGCAGCGGTGAGATCCCAGTTCTTGCCTGCAAACACAAGAACAACCACAACATCGCTGGGTCAACCAGTCCAACCTGTAGAGAGTAAAAACAAAAGTTTCTATAATAAGTAGATTAGCTTTAGACTTATTAGTGAGTTTACATATTTAAAAGGAGTCAAAACAAACATGTTGACATTACCTTATGTTAAGCCCACCAGCAGCACTCACTTGTCTATGCAAATATGAATTTCCAGCACATCTGGGAGCTGGCTGGCTCACTGCAGCAGATTACATTTTAAAACCCATATTCTTATCTGTCATGTACGCTGGAACAAGAGCCCAGTCTATTCAAACTACACTCTTTCCTCCTTGTGTGTTCGACAACCTACCTTCTGTAACCAGCAACACTGCCCCTAAATATGGCAGATTTACAGAGCATTCCGAATGGCTACTGTCCAGAAAACGATGTCTGTTGCACAAGCCCAACGTTCACCATAAAATATGAACCCCACGTCTAGACACTGGTAAAACAGAGCAGACGAACGGCAGAACATCTTGCAGCCATGAACTCACCCTCCAGCAGGTCTCTGGCCAATCCCGGTTCAGCTCCAGTGGAACGGACAAAGTCGGACAGGACTGCGTCCATATCCAAGGTCATGTGATCATGAATTTAAAGGGCAGTGGGGGGCATCTAGGAAGATGAAAAAATCCTGAGGTCCGTCCTCCCCAACGAGCCTAAAGTGAAGGGGGGGGGGGGGGGTGCACCTTGCCTCACACTAGCAGCAACACCTGGGGAGAGAACACAACCTGGTTGGTCTAAATAAAGGAAACAACCGCTTTCTGGACGGCCCAGTGGTCATTTTGACTGTGACTACAAGAGTAGAGCTAATTTTGACTGTGACTATGAGAGTAGTGGTCATTTTGACTGTGACTATGAGAGTAATGGTCTGTTGGACTGACTGTGACTATGAGAGTAATGGTGTGTTGGACTGACTGTGACTATGAAAGTAATGGTGTGTTAGACTGACTGTGACTATGAGAGTAATGGTGTGTTGGACTGGCTGAGTGGTTGCTAGATGGTGCTCTCATACAGAGAGTTTTTCTTGTTCTGTTTCTGAATTTGAGTCTAAGCCACATATCTTACGCAAACAGAATCTGAGACAGAATATTTGTAGTTTATTTTAGGGATATTTTAGTAATAAAAAATTGCCCCACTTTGATATTTGGAAATATGTTGTTGAGTCAAGTAGCTCAGAAGAAAAGAAGCTGAGAAAGTAGTTACTTCACTTTGAATCAGGCCATTGGAACACTTGCAAATAGAACACTAGCAAGCCATAGTAAATCATTGAAATATAAGTACAGTTTTTAGAAAACATTGCAAATAGAAAGCAGCTATACAAAGTCAAATGAATAATAAACTACAGGAAGCACAGCTTAAATATGCTTTCTATTATGATCAATTAATCTAAAATAAAACATTTGTAAATGAACATGAAAAAAAATAAATAAAGTATCTTATGTGCACCAGATACTATCGTTCTATAGTTCTAATATATATATATATATATATATATATATATATATATATATATATATATATATATATATATATATATATATAAATTATTATAATATATATATTTTTTTCAATGTCCCTTTAGGTGCTCCGTAATACAGTTCTTTGTCTCCGGTGTAAATTGTGAAGTCCTGCTTTATCAGCACTAGCTACAATTCGTGAAAAATAACTCAAGTCAAGCTCTTCCAACAGACTTCAATGAGAATCCAACACCTCTCCACTGGCAGTTTGGCCCACTCTTCTATAGGAAACGGCTCCATGTCTCAGATATGAATGGTGCCTTCTTCCAAAGGCTGTTCTCAGATCTCTCCACAGGTGTTCAATGGGATTTAGATCTGGACTCTATGCTGGCCACTTTAGAACAGTCCAGCGTTTTCTTTGGAACCATTCCTGGGCGCTTTTTGATTTATGTTTTGGGTCATTGTCATGCTGGATTCACCACGGTGAGTTCAAGATGAACCACCTGCTTGAAATCTAATTTATTGCAACTTCTAAAAATGTGCAACAGTTATAATTAGATTTGTCTGATTAGATCAGAAACATACTTATCTCTAACATAACCCGAGGCGGTGTCAAACTCATCAAAATCGTTATATGACTGTGGAAAGCCTGTAGCTTGGAAGCTTTCGATTTTAGTTCAAATTCCCTACAATCAAGTTTTCCATGGCAAAACTTTGGTGGGTTTTCTCTTGGTTTTAAATGAGGCAACAGCATCAAGAGTAACCAACACATACTGTTAAAACTGTTGACTAAATCTTCAGTATTTCCAACATAGGGTTTTAATCATAACACCAAGATGATCAGACATTAAACACACCATGGAGGAGAACTAAATTAAGGTTGTGGCAAAGTTTACTGTAAATCCTGTGACAGATTAAATAAGGTTCAAATTTTCTTAAGGTTTCATTTGTTTCCCACTAAAATATTGGAACAGCAATATGGATACTCAGATCTCCAACAAAATAATGATTGTGTCATATTTTTCCATTATCTAGATAAAAGGATCATAGAATTACTGCTGGGTCTCGGTGGTCGAAACATTTACTAACAAGACGATAGTTATGGTTGTTCAGGGTAGAAGTGAGGTTCAAAACAAGTGAAACCCCCAAAATATATAGATCAGGTTTACAGGAAATAACTCTAATACTACCACCACCACCACCACCACCACCACCAGACAGGGGTTGATGGAAACCTAAGAAATCAAGAGCAATGGCCAACAATTGGAGGAGAGAGATCATTCGGATTTAGCCATGTCTCGGTTATCATAAAAAACAAAATAGCTTGGTAAAACATTTTTGACAGATAAAGGACTTGTTTTATAGTGACATGTATTAAAGGTAAACACACAGATGTACAAGGTACAGTGCTAAACAGTGGCTGGCATAATTAGAAATTGGGTGGTTTAGAAATGAGACCACTAAAGTAAAAGAAGAAATCACTTCAGTCAGTCGTGTTTGGTGAGCTGCCTGTCCTACGGCAAAAAGTACCCGTCCTACTAGTGCTCGGTGACTTCACTATTCACTTGGACACACCTAGTTTAAAGCTACCCTCTTATTTTTGGATGTTTCAATATTACCCAACATGGCACAGTTCCACTAAAGGTCCTATTCTTGATTTGGTCTGCTCCAGCGGTTTAAATGTTTCTACTCTTTTTCCCCTCCCCCGTTCCCTTATTCCATACTAGGACTTGGGCGTAATTGGTTGACTAGTCACGGAAGGAGTTGCTACTCGAGTATGAAAATACTAGTTCACTATAAATGCCAAGAATTTGCAATTGACTTTGTATTCGAGTGTTGGTGACTGGTTAGGGTGACATACTATGATCCATATATTGGTAGATATGAAAAGTGTAGTAGGCATAGTCGTTATATGATTATTGCGGATTGGGGATCACGGATCAACTACGGTCCATTACACCATAAAAACTACACAACAGAATCCTTAAAAAGTAATGCCTTTAATTAAACCATGTTGAAGCGTATGCCGTCTTTGTCAGCCGAGAACGGAGACATGTCTGGCAGAGTCCTTCACAACTCCCCACCCCCTCTCAGCCAAACATTCTAATATTCGCTGTTGATTTCTACTGAAGCGCCAAAGCCCCCAAAATGGTATACAGGACAGCCCTAGAAGCACCCTAGACCGTCTGGATGCACACCACACATCGTTAGACCCAAAGCAGAGTAGATAATCAAAGGGCAGGTATTCCGTGGCTGGAGGGGCAAATATCGGCTGCTCGCCGCGCATGTGTGGATCCAAACCAACCAATGGGGTAATTTGTAACTTTAGAAACGTCTGAGGCTTTTTTATTTGAATATGGGCCACATTTTCAAGGGCCGGTTTCCTCAAAACAGCAGCTCAGAACTCTTAAATCATAAAGTAGGAAAACAACTAATAACCTATTCGAAAATTGTAAACATTTTCACATGGATGTGTTCATAATATTGATGGGAACCAAACCATATATTCATTTTAGAGCCATATTTGAAACCACATATTTCTACAAAGCCTCTGAAATACGGATACATTTTTTAAAAATCGTCAATACAAGCATTTTAGGAGGTGAACACCCAATACGTAGGCTAGTAAGAGATAGATAAATGTAGTTGGTTAACAACCTTTAATGTTCGGAAACGATGTACAAAGTTAGTTTCTGTATGTCCACTTTACTCTTTAGTACATATTAGATGACCTAAGAGTCAACACAGGTTATTTGTTTATGCCAACTGCGTTTAGAATTCTCCATTGAGCTACATTTTGGTCAGAACTTTTGACCTGGCTCCCATAGGCAACACAAACATGTCCTTATTTACTTTAACACAAAATTAAATAACAGAATAATTAAACTTGAAGTCAAAGGGTAAAGCAACACTCATTGTAGTGAAGCAGCCTTTGAATGGGAACAAATCAACGGGTTATTTATGTAAAATTGTCGTGACCTTAACAGTTTGTAAATTCTACCAACTGTCCAGATACAATAAAGGCAGTAATGTAGAAAGGGTAGACTCTTTTCAGCATACTAATTGTAGGTAGTGAGTCACTGACATATTGGGTCGTGCATTGTTGTTGACATTGTTTTGCACCTCCTGTCGTAGTACCGCTAATATTTTGACAACTTGCTGTACCAAGGTGCAGCATACGATGGCGCATGCTAATGGCTGTGCTATTGACATGAGTCATGGCATGTGTTGTCAATAAAGCCTGCCTAGGCTGATTCACACCACTAAATGATCAGCTTCTGTTGGCAGGCTAAACACAAAATACACGGCTAGTCTTAGCTATTAAGTTAGCCGAGTTACCTAACGGTTTAGCATATTAACACAAGCAAGCCACCTCTCTGGGGAAGATATCAAAGTTGGCGAGCTAGCTAAATTGCTATAATCTGTAAAAAAAGAAATACAATCATGCTAGCTAACGCTGACAATTCGGGACTGGAAACGACCTAATTTAACGTTAGCTAGTTAGTGCTGGTAGTAACTTAAATTGGTACATGGAACTTTACGCTAAGTAAAGTTAACGTTAGGTCCGGACAAACACGGACCAACTTAGCACTGGCCAACAACATTAACTCCGATTAACACATTGCATGTAACCAAGCTACCCTCTCACGTTGGTATACTATTCAGTGTACTCTATTTCAGTATATAGCATGAAATACTTGGCTAGAACTAAGCAGCTGTGTATTGCAAACTGATAGTTCCAATGTTAGCTTGCTAACTAGCGAGCCAGCTAGCTAGGCTGCTCCCCATTCTTCTTACCTGAGCGCCCTCGTAGGTAACGTTCTCTTTCATCATCCCATAATACTCCACCACAAAGTAAATAAATAAGAGAACCGTGAATCGTTTCCAACTTTGGAGGAACTTGACGCTTAGTTGAGGAACAGAACAGTCAGGGACACACGACTAATTTATTTAGCCACCAACAACAGCAACAACGATGGCGCTTGTGCGTCCGCCCCATAGAACGGAAAACCAATCAGGAATCAGAAACTTCGACAATGACAGTCAGACACGCCAATGGGAAGGATTGTTTCCAGTGATGCAACAGTGTGGCGCAGGCGCCGCATGAGAATGCGAGTTTCCATTTTCTTATTTGCAATTGGCTGGGGAGTAATGGGCTACCCTATGAGTGTTTAATTTGAGGGGCAGATGCTTTCTAAGATCATGACAGGTTGATAGTGCAGCCAGGTAGCATTCAAGCATGAGGTTATCTAGGCATGACGATGCTAAATATTCCATTTTCTTTTTGAAACAAGATACCATGTGTTTTCGGGTTTAAGTAACTTACTTAAGTACTGAGTCAATACCTAGGACATTAATGTACAGAACTTACTTGGGGGGGGGGGGGGGGGGGGGGGGCACTTGGTTTGAAACTGACAACTTTTGTGAGCACTCACGTCTTGAAATATAATGAACATACAAACACACTCAAGTTGAAAAGGTTTTATTTTATTTAAAGTATTATACAAGTATATAGTAAACTGGTAGAATAAAATGGAAATAACAAACTGATCAAAACAAAAAAAAAAAATCCAGAGGGATAAATGAGAAAGTACATGGTTTTAAAACAGTTGTATCATATCCATGAGAAGTATTTAGGTTTTAAGTGAGACAAAGCTGTACAGCTGTCTTTCTATCAAATACAATTTTAGAAATAAAAAAGGGCTATGGCAATGACGTTAGTACTAAAATGGCTCTATTTGGACAGAGGAGGACACAAGTGACCACTGCCTTTGAACACAACAGACTGGGGACTGAAAAGTAAGACAGAATTAGCGTCGTCTTCTGTCTGGACTTCTGCTCCGTCTACGTCCACCGCCCCTGTGGGATAGAGTGGACTTTAGCGCAACTGAAAGACACGAAAGTGAACAGAACCAGTGGAAACAAGCAAGAGGGGGGACACTAAATCAATGTTAAGTTTATCTGAAGACAAAAGTAAACTGGCCTGCTGCACCTTTTCAATCGTTCCAGCTCATTCAGCCTAGCTCTGATAGAAAGCCTTCAGTAATTCTAATATATCAAAGTGGTTCCTAACATCAGTTATAAAACATGCAACTCACCTCCTCTTGCTCTTGGGTGGTCCTCTGACAAAGCCCCAATCCACGCTGATTGGCTGGCCCATCAGGTCCTGTCCGTTCAGGCCTTCCATGGCTGCCTGGGCCTCTTTGTATGTTTCATACTCCACCAGCGCATAACCCTATAAGGGCAAGTAGAGTAGAATGCAGATTAATAACTGCAATTTACAATATCAGTGCTGTAACTCACTACTATATGGAAAAGTTAGGGGGCTCTGAAATTATGAACTGTACAAATGAATGCACTTTCCATAGACAAAGGATAGCAATGCAGTCTTGTGGTGTACACAAAGTGGTTTCATATATAGTTTGTTATTTTACTAAAACTACTGATTTATCCTAGGCAAACAAACATCTCTGGTGTCAGATTTGAGGGGTTATTAATAATAGACTGGTTAATATTCATTGTAACAATCCATCCCACATTGTTAGAAAGACTAAATTAAATTAACTACAAGTTGTGTAAACTAGCCTTTGTGTGAATCACATCTTTTGTCAGTACCTGTCTTAGTAGAAAATATATACTGGCCTAACTAGTAGTGCTTGAGATTGACACTAGCATATGTTTTAATACATTGATCGGACATATAACCTTACATCAGAACAAAGGACTCACATTCCACAGTGCAGTTTATAATGTTCCAGAGAAATAATTACGTAATACCCAGGAATTTCCCATCAAAAACTGCAGTGCAGTTAGAAGATATGGTACATGCTCATACCTTCCACAATGGTGGACTGGGTGGAGATGGTAGTCCTGTAAGGTTTCACTATGCTTTGCTAAAATAATTCTTGCTGCAATCATATTTGCCGATATAGATTATATATATATATATATATATATATATATATATTTATTTATATTTGACGTATATATATATATGCAGTCCAAAATAACATTCTGTTACTGGGAACACAGTCCCACGTGCAAGTTAAGATTTAAGGTTAAAAGTGGTAATATTACACAGAGGCCAAAAGCTAGTGCAGATTTGACCAGAAAGGAAAACTGATTTACTCCAGTATTCAACGTAACAATCCGGTATTACACAATATGTTTCAGTCGGGTGCTTTGTTACTAATGACCTGAGCCAGCTGTTGGCTCCACACCCACACACCTTTGTTTAGGCGACTGATAAGAAACATTTCCCAAACCCAATAAATACTTCAAAAGAATGAACCCAATCATTTGTAATATTATATGATGATATGGGCGTACTTTGAGGTAGCCTGTTCTGCGGTCAAGATTGAGATGTAAATTCTTAATCTCGCCGAACTCTGCAAACTTGTCGTGGATGTCCTCTTCTGTGGCTTCTTCATGGACCCCCGTCACAAACAGGATCCAGCCTTCAACAGCTTCAAACACACAACAGGAACAAGGACACAGCACTCTTTAGAGCTACCGCAACAGTAGAGTAACTATTAAGAAATAAATAAGAGTCCTTGGAACTTCAAAATGGACCACCCTGAACAGACAGAAGCTGAGATGAGAATGGCTAGTCACTTACATCTCTGAGGTCCTGGCTCATCTCCATCTTGTTCCACAGTATCATAATCCTCTTTAATTCTGGACCTGGCTCCTTCCTCTAGAGTCATCAAATACATGATGTTACAGAATTAGCTTCACTCCAACAGCTACAGCAATAACTCAAAACAAAAAGATGTTTTAGCTGCAAAACCCACATTAGCTTTGAAAGATGAGGGGAACAAACTACAGCACAAAGTGTGATGGGAAAAATGTAATTTAGCCGTAACTATGAAATGTTACTCTGTGTTTTATTATGAGTTCAAACAAAGTTCCCTTTTGTAGTTAGATTGAACCCTTGGGGTTAATCTTTTCACCTAACAGTCATCACAAGTAACTTAGTGACTTATAGGTTTGTGTATTCTTCCTGTTTAGGTGTAAACAAGATGTCAGACTTGAGGACCGGTCAGCCAGATGGCATTGTTTATTGCCCTGTGTAAAAGAACTCTGATCTAGGAAGGTCCGAGAGATAGGAGATGCTGACTGCAATTGCACTAAATCAACATTCCTAAGGAAACGTGTATATAAGGGACGTTAGGGGGATTGTGATTTTGTGCGCACCAGTTATACGTCCTCATTTTTGTATGACTTTAGACTGCAGTTAGGGGTTTCTTTTTATCTGATCAGTTTTATTTTGTTACTTTGTGGTTGATATATTGTATATCAACTCTGTTACCTTTTTACTCATCTCCATTAAAACCACTAAAAGCAAGCGGACGTTATTTCTCAAAGTATTTAATTATTTCGATCTCACTGGAGTGCGGAGACATAAAAAATCCGCGACAAACTAATTGTGGAGACTGAGTGGACCATCTATCTAGTGTCTGTAAGGTCGAATATGAAAGTATGGTATGTAGAGGATGCTCCTATTTATGTGGAAACAAATTAGTATAAACCAATCAATCTGCTGACAATGAGGCCCCAAAAATGATAGCCCTAAGCTCTCTTTACAATATGTAGCTAGGTATTTTAACCCTAAATGAAAGCCCTAAGCTCTCTTTACAATATGTAGGCTAGGTATTTTAACCCTAAACTCTCTTTACAATATGTAGGCTATGTATTTAACCCTAAATGATAGCCCTAAAGTCTCTTTACAATATGTAGGCTGGGTATTTTAACCCTAAATGATAGCCCTAAACTCTCTTTACAATACGTAGGCTATGTATTTAGTTTTTTAGTCAATTCCAGTAGACAAATGTACTTTTTTCCACCAGTAACAATGTCTTTACGGTCAAAAACAGCGATATATTCTCTAATTTATTATTAAAGGTTAATAATATAATAAAGAGAAGGCAATATAAATTAAGCACAGAAAAATAATAAAGCAGCCATACTTTAAGTTAGAATTGCACTCACCTGAACCAAAGCCTCTACCCTTTCTCCTCTTTGCTTTCTCTTTTAACTTGTGGATGCTTTCTGTGGATGAAAAGGACAAATTAAAGAATACACTTGAATACATCATTGCAAAATATGCATTTGTACAAAAATATGAATACATTTCAGAATAACCTAAATCTGTTGAAACATTTCTGTAATTCCTGTGGTAAGCTGTTGGTGTGGCGATGTGAGTCAGGGCTTTGTGGAGGCTATATAAAGGGAGCCTAAATACAGACATTATTCTTCAATATAGAAGAAACATATGATGATGTCCGCTTGTTGATGCAATGATCAAATAATAACGCCCACTCAACTCTTCTGCTAACATTAAGCCACCTAAACCTGGCGTCCTCCGCTGCCAATGAAAATAAGCACCGCCGCTTTGACATTGCAAATAATTACAGGAAAATTATGTTCTTCCGCAATTGTAAATGCCCTCTTTTTGAACGTGGCAGGCTATCATACAAGCTGTGGGATGGCAGGAAAAAAATGGACGCGTTGCCTGATAACCTATATGTTTTAGAGATTTGGTTTTCAAACCGGTAAGCAGATTGGTCAAATAAACGGAAGGCATTTGTACCTATCGGTTCAATTACCGATTGTGCTTAATTATGCCAATATTAGTTGGTACCGACAACAGTCCAATGTATCGCGCATCCCTTGTAGATACATATCACAACATAATACTAATGTACAATAAATTATACAAATATGATAAAGAATAATGTTATGTCATATGTTCCAATCTAATTATTTCCAATTAAGACGTGGCTCGATTGTTAACTACTCGTCGGCGAAGTGATGCGCACATTTCGAAATATACGTGGCTGGTGACTTAGCCATTAGATATCCGTTTTGCGTAGCCATTCAACCAAGCCACACTGCCTACTGATGAGACCTATCCACAAAACATATCACCTAGACCGGTCTATCCCGGTCACCACAATATATCCCCCTCGCCTTATGCAAATCACTGACATATCCCCTAGACCTAGGTATCCCATTTTTGGCACTATTGATCCTCCGTTCTACAGTACCGTAATACCAGTAGTACTGGGCTATAAACAAACATTTGAATGGGAGAAACAGCAGAGCTTGTAAACGCATTTAGTTGAAATAAATCATAAAATGGCAGTTGAGACTGAATTTGAATCAACAATTATATTCGAAAAATCGAGGCCATTGGTTTGGATGTAAGGATCTTGCAGTGCAGTGGCGCGTTACAAGCTGCAACATTGTAGGCTATTTAAATTACTAAACGTTAAATATGAAGAAAAAAAGATGACAAGCAAACGAAGGTTTACCGGTGAGTTATTGGAAGAGTCTGTGTTTGTGCTCTATTGATACCATTATGTATCACACAATCGAAGTTAGCCAACGATGGTTGGTAGGCGGGTAACATTGTAAGCATGAACTAACAAAGCTAACGCTGGTTAGCAAGCAGGGCCACAGCTAACATTGCCACACCACGCATTCCTTGTTTGGTCTTGTGCTTGGCACTCGTTATGATAAATATGAAATAAGCTCAATGTAAACCCTTTTGTTAATTTCTACTACACTGAATTTTTCGAGATAATAAATTTTACCATCACCATCCTCATCCATAGGAAAGTCCTCGCCTCCTGCTTCATGAAGATCTAGTACGTCCGCCATGATGTTTGTCAGCCTATCCGTATTGAGTGAGTGCACACGAGCTCAACTATATCCGGTGTGGAAAACAGTCCGGCGCATACGGGTCCTCCAATGTATTTCAAGTCTCCGCCTCCTTTGGGGTAAAGTATGGATATATTTTAGAGCCAGCGGTTGTAACTGACTGTTCAGGGGTCTCGTTGACAGCGTACGCACAAAACGGGGCCTGGGAGAGGCGTAGGGCCTACGCCACTTCCCACACAAAATGTGTGATCTAATAACAAACTTGATGTACGCACCTGTAAACTCTGATCGATGGCATGCACAAGCACACAAAACTGGATAAATGAGGACTTACATGCGACTCTAATGGCAGAAGGATGAAACTCGAAGAACGCTTTTACATTGAAACCATCACTGTGTGAAATAAATCGAGATATTACCCCTGTATTATATATGAGCAGTTACCTGGAGAGCACATAAAAATACACGTGCCACATAAGTCATGATGGCGTCAATAAAGAGAATTAAATACAAATTTAGAGGAAAATCACAAAGCCTTTCCACTATCGTGACCAATTTGTCTTTTTAATGTGATGTGTTTTTGTCTTCAAAACACATCACACCACAAAAACTGTAATTTTCTTGTTTATTTCATGAATTGCTTTTAAACATTGATTTAAGAGTAAATAAAAGTAAACCTCCTTAATATTAAACAATTGACTCTTACTCCTTAAATGTTATTGCTGTTGAGGGGATGCCTAGTTCTACCCCCTTAGGCCTTGCAATGAGAGTTACTAGTGTCCAGCTCCCCACACATTGATGCAGCTTCAGTTGAAAGTCATATTTATATGTAAACATCTGGTCCCATTTGCTAAAACACAGTCTTAGCAAATTGTTACATATGACAAAATTCAAATAAATGAAGCAACTATGTCTGCCAGAGTACGTCATCAGTGACAACAAATATACTAGCAGAGTAGAGTGTACCATAACAGCAAGAAATGCCATGGAGGAACTAAAGTGTAATGTACTGCATTTGGATATGCATCACTTTCTTTCAGTGGATGCACAAAGTTAAGCTTTGAGCCCAAACAGCATCATGTCCTGAGTGTTGTTCAACTTATTGGCCTTACTGAGCCCCTGCGCCGTCACCATGCAGGATCATACCCGCTGGCAGGAGCTGTGTGTTCTGTCTGAGAATCAGAGGCAAGCAGATGAGGATTAAAGGGAAAGTGAGGTTCAGCACAAACGTGAGGTTGGAATACTAGGACCTATTATATAATAAATAGAATATATTATTTAATTATTATAACCTTGGAAGCATGCTGAAGTCCTTCAGTTTTGCTTTCCATTCGCCTTATAGATGATGTGCATCTCCATTCACCTTATAGATGATGTGCATCTCCATTTGTCTTATAGATTATGTGTATCTCCATTCACTTTATAGATGATGTGCATCTCCATTCACTTTATAGATGATGTGCATCTCCATTCACCTTTATAGATGATGTGCATCTCCATTTGCCTTATAGATGATGTGTATCTCCATTCACTTTATAGATGATGTGCATCTCCATCCACCTTATAGATGATGTGCATTTTGGAAAATATTTAAAAGGTCCCCTGGATTGTAATAGAAAAAGGGATAACATGCATACATAAGGGCTCACTCAAACTTCCGCTCACTTGCACTCGCTCAGACATACATATTTTACATATTAAAGCAGCTGTTCTTGAGGTTGAAATATGTAACCATTAAAATGCCCAAAGAATTTTAGTGAAAGATGTTGGTTTCTTTGTGTTACCATGCAGCCTGCATTGAGTATATGCTTTGTGCAGGAACTAAAGTCAACTAAAGACACCTGTCTCTCCCCTACAGTCCTTTGATTAGAGGCTAAGATCAGAAACCGTATTTAACTCTGTTACAGTCAGATTTGTAAAATAACCCTTATTTAACACTGTTACAGTCAGATTCGTAAAAAAAAAACTTATTTCACTCTGTTAGTCAGATTCGTAAAAGAACCCTTATTTACCTCTGTTACAGTCTACAACAGATGATCCCTAGCTTTTTAAAATACAGTCGGGACCTCTTTATTTTTATAGCTACTTGGTGTTTTACCCAAATCTTATGATTTGGCTGACTGGTACATATTGTCTATAATCCCCCCCCCCCCCCCCCCCCCCCCCCCCAAGCAATAGTAAAACTCTTCTGGCAGCATGCAAGCAATCACTCTATCTACTGGATAAGAATGGTAAATCCTGTCAGGGCAGTGACAGCTGAGGGGTTTAGCATTTCATGTGCATGTAGATTCTTTCAGAACTTAGAGATTGGGAGCTGGGCGGAGGGGGGGTGTGTGTTCCAGTGAGTTCCAGAAGGCAGGATTTCAAAAACATCAAAAGAGAATTGTCCCACTTCTACCCGGGGTCCTAGAGTAATCGGAGGAAATCAAAATGAAGGATTAATTTATTGAGACTGCAAAAGAGGGGGATATTTTATGCCAGTGAATCATCCTGTTATTAAATTGTTAGTAATTTCTGGTGAGTAATTTTTTTACATTTTCTAACTACCTACTAGTAATATGAGACGATAGAAACGTCCTGTATGATGATGCATTATGATCTACATTATGTTTTCATGATCATGCAATGGCTTTAGTTGGGGCTGTCAGCGACATGGATGGACAGAGCCCTGACTGTTTTTAAAATGGTCGCTGTCCCATATCATTTGCTCATATCATTACTCAACTGTAGGTCTCTCCTCTCCTGGAAGATCGTTTCAGCTAACCTTACAGCATTAATGTAGTACTATTACTATATATAAGGTGTGGTATTTGGCTGCCAAATGTTGTACTTGTGTGGCTGAAATAATATTCTGATAAATATCACAGCAGATGTTTGGTTGCCAATGTTTTATTTTCAAAAATATAATACAAACATCAATATAATATTCATCTGGGAGCAATTTCACACAGTTGAACACATCCCTATTTTAATTTGTCATCTACTAATTATAGTGACTCCCCACTCGTATTTGACATGGTGAAAGATGGGTTCACCAGGCTTCATTTAGTCTAGGCTTCTGACTTAGCATGATTGAATAAGAAGAATTGGCTAGACGAATACATAGAGGTTACCTTCAGTTGGGATTCAAGGAGATTGTTTAAGTTGTACTCCATCACTTTCCTGATTTGACTTATAAGACGACCCGAAAGCCTCTTACTAAACCCATTTGAAGGAAGTGTGCATAGGAAAGAATATCCCGGACTCAATATGCGGCATGCTATGCACACAAATGCTATCCAAATAATACTTCTCATTTTAAATTGAGCACTGATTTGACCTTTTGTTGATGCACACCAAGACTCCCTGTGTCACATTTGACCACATACTACTCACTGACCTGATGGAAGTTGGCCTAAATAGTCATCATTGCTAATTCATGTACAACTAATCAGTTTGGGCTGGTTAAAGGGAATGCCTCTCTGTGTTGTGTATTCTCAGATTAAACTGATTTCATTTGATACAACATTGAGTGATTTTTGGGAAGAGCTGACTATATTAAGGCATACAGTGGGGCAAAAAAGTATTTAGTCAGCCACTGATTGTGAAAGTTCTCCTACTTAGAAAGATGAGAGGTCTGTAATTTTCATCAGAGGTACACTTCAACTATGAGAGACAAAAATTAGAAGAAAAAAAATTCCAGGAAATCACATTGTAGGATTTTTAAAGAATTTATTTGGAAATGATGGTGGAAAATAAGTATTTGGTCAATAACAAAAGTTCAACTCAATACTTTGTAACAACCTTTGTTGGCAATGACAGAGGTCAAACATTTCCTGTAAGTCTTCACCAGGTTTGCACACACTGTAGCTGGTATTTTGGCCCATTCCTCCATGCAGATCTCCTCTAGAGCAGTGATGTTTTGGGGCTGTCGCTGGGCAACACGGACTTTCAACTCCCTCCACAAATTTTCTATGGGGTTGAGGTCTGGAGACTGGCTAGGCCACTCCAGGACCTTGAAATGCTTTTTACGGAGCCACTCCTTTGTTGCCCGAGCGGTGTGTTTGGGATCATTGTCATGCTGGAAGACCCAGCCACGTTCCATCTTCAATGCTCTCACTGATGGAAGGAGGTTTTGGCTTAAAATCTCACGATACATGGCCCCGTTCATTCTTCCCTTAAACCGGATCAGTCGTCCTGTCCCCTTTGCAGTACAACAGCCCCAAAGCATGATGTTTCCACCGCCATGCTTCACAGTAGGTATGGTGTTCTTGGGATGCAACTCAGCATTCTTCTTCCTCCAAACACGACGAGTTGAGTTTTTACCAAAAAGTTCTATTTTGGTTTCATCTGACCACATGATATTCTACCTATCCTCTTCTGGATCATCTATATGCTCTCTGGCAAACTTCAGACGGGCCTGGACATGTACTGGCTTAAGCAGGGGGACACGCCTGGCACTGCAGGATTTGAGTCCCTCTCGGCGTAGTGTGTTACTGATGGTAGCCTTTGTTACTTTGGTCCCAGCTCTCTGCAGGTCATTCATCAGGTCCCTCCGTGTAGTTCTGGGATTTTTGCTCACCGTTCTCATGATCATTTTGAACCCACGGGATGAGATCTTGCGTGGGGCCCCAGATCGAGGGAGATTATCAATGGTCTTGTATGTCTTCCATTTTCTTACAATTGCTCCCACAGTTGATCTATTCACACCAACCTGCTTGCCTATTGCAGATGCATTCTTCCCAGCCTGGTGCAGGTCTACAATTTTCTTCCTGGTGTCCTTCGACAGCTCTTTGGTCTTGGCCATGGTTGAGTTTGGAGTCTGACTATTTGAGGCTGTGGACAGGTGTCTTTTATACAGATAACGAGGTCAAACAGGTTCCATTAATACAGGTGACGAGTGGAGGACAGAAGAGCTTCTTAAAGAAGAAGTTACAGGTCTGTGAGAGCCAGAAATCTTGCTTGTTTGTGGGTGACCAAATACTTATTTTCTACCATCATTTACAAATAAATTCTTTAAAAATCCTACAATGTGATTTCCTGGATTTTTTTTTCTCATTTTTGTCTCTCATAGTTGAAGTGTACCTATGATGAAAATTACAGACCTCTCTCATCTTTCTAAGTAGGAGAACTTGCACAATCAGTGGCTGACTAAATACTTTTTTGCCCCACTGTAGGGTGAGTGTAGTTTGTAAAGGTTTCTCCTTGCAATAACCTTTTACTGATTTGGGACTGACCTTCACCCTCACTCTACCAGAAAATGTGTTAGTTATTTACAGCTTCAATGTTGATGAACAATTAAGCCAGCACAATCCTGTTCAATTATAGATAGATTTAACTTAGCTTAATTTAGATTGAAGCGTGTTCAATTTGTGCACACATTTGAACAGAGATTGGATTCTGAAATGGTCCAATCATATTTGTAAACACCAGGGAGGTGTCAAATGAAATAATCTCCACCTGTCCCCTCGTAGAGATAATAATGTAGTTTAACGGATGACTGCTTCTCTGTAAAATAAACAATCTCCACCGATCCCCTCGTAGAGATAATAATGTAGTTTAACGGATGACTGCTTCTCTGTAAAATAAACAATCTCCACCTGTTCCCTCGTAGAGATAATAATGTAGTTTAACGGATGACTGCTTCTCCGTAAAATCAATAAATAGAGGAGAACTATATTTGGGTATTTCTGTGACTGAATTATTTCCTATTTCAGTTCGATTTGATGACAAAAAACTTTTTACCTCAAAAGGTACACCTATTTTCCATGACTTGGAGTTATCAGGCTATTTTGATCATATGACCCTAGGGAGCTAGATAATATCCTTTTATTGTCACATCCATCACCTTTTTTTCTGTCTGAGTCTTCACCTCATTTTATCCATTCTCCTTGGGGGCTTATACCATCATTGCTGTTTGCCAAGCGACCTAATTTGTCCGTACTGCGCTGAGACTAATTCCCTTCTCTAATTTATTTGCTCTATATTCATTTTCTAGTCAATGCTCCGAGTGTGCATGTGCAGTTTTTAAGTGTGTTCGCTTCTTGATAAAGAATAAGAATAGAATACACCTACACAATAGTGTCTCTGGAACAAGATTGATTGACAAGTGGTTCATCCAAGTGACCCATTTCTGTTCTGAGAGAAAGGATGTTAATATAACGAGGTATAAGTGGACGTTTGTAATGCTCTCTTAAATGACTCAAACACTCATTTAAACAAAACATGCACTATTATACTCGCTACACCTGCGTGCGTGTGAATATTAAGCAACTTATAAGAGCATACATCTTCTGTAGCAATGTATCAAATCCAGATATAATAAGTACAACAAAGGTGTGGGTGAAAAAGCACACAAGGAATATCATAATTAATATCGTGGCATACAGTATATCCCCAAAGCTGCTGCATTGCAATATTTGCCTGAAGCAGTAACCAATGTATTTGGACAAATACTCACTCACAAGCACACACTTACATATTGCATATTCAATTGTGTCCTAAAAGATTGTGAATGTGTCTGTGAAGGTGCTGTTTGATTTCTGTCACCTTTTGAGTATTTTAGACTATTTTCCCTGTCACCCTGACAGGGAAGAACGCTTGTGTCCCAAAGTGCCGCCTGGATAGCACTCCATTATCACTATCATACTGTAAGTCTGATTATCTATGGGCATCAACAGGTTTTATTTGTATGAGTTGTAGGCAAAATAGTCTTAAGCGGCAAAGGACACAGTGGACATGACAAAAGCAGAGGCTATATTTAGTAAAAAGTTCTAAAGGTCAAAGGTTAATCTCTGCCATGGTTGCACCTAAGCTATGCGATTTCATAACTTTCCTGGCAGGTCTTCCACAGTTAGATAAACATAACTGTGCCTGTCATTTAATTAGTTTATTGTTCTTCCAAAACATTGCAGTTTTACTGTCCTGCATCAACAGTCACAAGGTGATGATATATATTATTTTAAACTAGCATATCATTCTAACTCCATCTTGTCTTTGCTTATTTTGACAGGCTGAAGGCAAGATGTTTGTGGTGTCTGCCGTCCAGTGGGGGTTATGGAGTATTGTTTACCACTATGGACTGGCTTCCACTTCAGTGGGCTGTCCATCAAAGTGTGTGTGTCGACCAGACACAACTGAAATAAACTGCTCAGGCAAACATTTGACTTCTGTGCCCGAGGGCTTTTCTTTTGACACCAAGCGCCTGAACTTATCCCACAATAAACTCAAGACATTGGGGAGTCGCCAATTCTTTGGTCTCACACAACTTCAGGAGTTGGATCTCAGTGACAATGTTATTTCCATGATAGAGGTAGATGCCTTCCAGGGCCTGCATAACCTCGTGGCTCTATGCATTAGAAATAATCAACTCAAGATTATCCCTGTTGGTTTTTTTTCTGGCCTTGCCAGTCTTCGTATTCTGAATCTCAGCAAAAATGAAATCCTGGTCTTCCTTGATTCTACCTTTAGTGAGATGAGGAACCTGCAGATATTGGACGCTGGTGAGAATGAATTGGTGTTTATCTCCCAGAAAGCCTTCATTGGCCTGCAGAATTTGCAAGAACTAAATCTAGAGCACAGCAACTTGACCTCTATCCCCACAGAGGCCCTGTGCCATCTCCAGAGCCTGACTCATCTCCGGATGCTGAGCTTCAGCATCTCCTCACTACCCAACACCGCCTTCTGTGGGCTCAGTCGCCTGAGAAATCTCCTCATCTCCAGCTGGCTGGCCTTAGACACACTGGCAAGCAACAGTCTGATTGGTCTCAACCTCACCTCGCTGGTCATCAGCAGGTGCAACCTAAGCACTGTGCCTTACGTAGCCCTGCGTCATCTGGTGTATTTGCACTACTTGGACTTGTCCAACAACCCTATCACGGTGATCCAGGGCAATCTGCTTGGGGACCTCCTGAGGCTCCAGGAGTTTCATTTAGCGGGGGGCAGACTATTAAGAATTGAGCCAGGGGCCTTCAGGGGGCTTGCCTACTTTCACACACTTAATGTGACATCCAACCAGCTCAATACACTGGAAGAGAGTGTCTTTCATTCAGTGGGGAACCTCCAGGTCTTAAGACTGGACCGGAATCCGCTGGCTTGTGACTGCAGGCTCCTCTGGGTGGTCCGCAGGCAGGTGTACCTCAACTTTGACAAACACCAGCCAACCTGCTCGTCTCCTGACGTGGCACAAGAGCGTGACTTCCAGGATTTTTCTGAAACAGAGCTCCCAAGGATGTTCACCTGCAAGCCTGCCCAGCTGTTGGATCGCAGGTCCCAAGAGGCTACTGTAGAAGAGGGCACCACTGTCCTATTTTCCTGCAAAGCTGATGGGGACCCCGCTCCATCCATCACCTGGATCTCATCCTCCAAAACCATGTTGTCTTCTACAGGAAGAATTAGGGTGTTGTCTGATGGAACCCTGGAGGTACGTTACGCCCAAGCACAGGATAGTGGTAAATACCAGTGCATTGCAGTCAACGCCGCTGGAAATGACAGCCTGTTGGTCAGTCTACAGGTAAAAGGGTTTCCTCGAAATCACACTATTCCCCTTTCAACTGAGGACGGCTGGACCAAATCGCTGCATCCACCCACAGCCAACGCCTCAGCTCTGCTGGGTAACCCATATCCTTTTGACACAAAGACGTTGATGATCGCCTCCTCCATGGGGTTCCTTTCTTTCCTGAGCTCAGTGGCGATCTGCTTCCTGTTTATTTTCTTCTGGAGTCAGAGCAAAGGCCAGATCAAACATACAGCAACAATTAACTTTGTTCCCAGAACATCTACAGGGGGAGGAGGGGATGGGGCAGACTCTGGCAGGTTCACCATGAAGATTATCTAAAGAAATACTGGGAAATACAAGCAAGCCTGTGCTCAATTGCTGGGGTAAAAATCGTAATGCTGATATATCAATAGCCTTCAGCTCACGTAGTTAAGGTCCAGCGGAAGTATTGCAGAATAAGTATTTCAGGTTAGGGTTAGAGTTTTCAGGTGTGCCTAATCATCTATTTTGTACAAATGCATTGTTCTTCTTGTATGTTTTAACTTATTAATACAGTTCAATCAAGGGCTTGCCTCTTAACCTGAGGGTTGCTATTTTCACTTAAAGAGTAACCAGACACTAAAATCCTGTTTGAATTGAAATATGAAACAACTATATTTTTTGGTTGGTTTTGGTCTTTTAGTTGACATTTCTGTACCGAATCTGAATTGCTGAACTAGTCACAAAAAGTACATTTTAAGTCAGCAAAGTTTGTAAATGTCCAATGTCCAGACAGCCCATTCTACCACACCCACACGACTGACGGTTCCACCTGATCTGAACATGACTACCAGGTCTATTGGGCATTCATTCATAATATCAATATGTGCACCTCTTTAGAGACACAAAAAGTAAGCATGTGATAGCAAATTATTTTATATTGTATGATGAAATGTTTTCCCCTGGACACCAATAAAGTTTAAAACAAGTTAATACATTTTGTTCTAAGGCTCTATGAGACTATTATGCAAACACATGACTGTACCTGTTGAATATTCCAATATAGATATACTTTAGACTAGAATGTTGCTGCCAAGAAGTCTATCTATATCAAGCTAGCATTTTTTCAGTGAACAAGTACTGCAAATTCCAAGCTGCACATATAAAGTTACCCAGTGTCATTAAATACATAAGTAATCTTTTTAGCTTCAAGTTCTTTCACATATTAGATGCAAACATTTATTTTAGCCATGTTATCAAAGGCTGGTGTTTAAGGATTTTTTACGTTCAATTCTTACTTTAAATTAGTTTGACTGGCTCTTCTTTCATTCTTAGGCACATGTTTTGATTTAAGCCTTGACATTATGGAGCAATGATAACCTTATTAATCATTAGTATATTCTGAGACTTAGTGCTCCTTAAACAATATATCTATTTCATGTGCATTGACAAGACACAGTGCTTGCAAACCAATAGTCTGTACAACCATGAAGAATTATGTAAATTATTTTCATACAGAAACCCACATTTACTTGGTTTAGTGCCTTGCTTTTTGTTATTAAGGTATAATATTTTTTGCATTCAAAATTATGAAAAGTCTATATTTAATCTGACCTTGTTTGCATGTTTAAATGTTTTTTCATATCCACAGAAAACATGGCCCAAAACCTATTAATTTAAATTTGAAACCAATGTCTGAAGTGTGTTACATTTACATATAAATGATTGCTTTGCTATTAAATGTGTCAAGAAAGACATTTTGAAAACCCACTCCCATTCTATCTATCATGTAATACGGCATAAACATCTGGAACCAAAACATACCATTATTTCAATAAATAGACCAAAGTTTGGTGCAAGTGGAATTTTGTCTGGCTCCTTATATGAGTAGTAAAATACCTAAGTCCAATAGGAAACGTACAAGGCAGTGCTGTAGTGCTCAAGTACTCAGGATTTTCATGACCTGTGACTTGACTTGGACTCCCACTAGCATAGAGACGGATTGGACTCCAGGTAAGCCTAATATTGTTAAAGTCTTTTTTCTATTATAGTGTTAAATGAATGTTTTTTGTTTGTTTTGTTTTTGTTCAAGTGTGATGCTCTATCAGTAGGCTATTATGTATTAGTACAATATTTTAATGAATGTGTGTGCTTATATTTATTGTGAGAACCAGTAGGCCTACAGAATAATATGACAGGACTCGGATTTAGACAGACTTGTGACTCGGCTCGGACTTGACTCGCACTGGACCTATGGTAGCTTGAACTCGCACTTGGATTCGAGCACCAGGCTTGGGACTCGACTCGGACTCCAGGGTTAGTGACTCAACTACATCACTGGTACAATTACTTAGTTGTTTTTATCAAGACAAGACTATTTTTATCAATCTACTGAATTCAGACCTGTGATGGAAAAAATGAACAATGCCAAACTCCATGAAACCATGCAGTTGATATCTTAGAAAAAGCATATCATGATGGTTCATATGTTTTAACCCTTCGAATCACGAGCCCACAATTCTTTTCGCGCAACATTTCTTTTTAATTATAGTCCCTAGATATGTGGGCTGGACTGTGGGTAAGAAGGCAGACGGAGATCCTTGCTTGGTGTGGGCAAATAGTCGGCGTGAACGGCAACGAAACATGCATACGAAATACGATCGATAAAGCGCAATTAAAGGGATATACATATTCTCTCTATCCTTTCGTTAAATTAATTGCGAATCGTCACTAAAGATGTGGAAGATGAACGGTCTTCTGTGGTTGTCGATTTTTTCCGTTGTATTCGCCGAAAAGTCACCTCGGCTGAAATTTATCGTTCAAGGTAGGTAGCGTTTCGTTTTGATGCAAATGTTAAACTACTGGCGTTCGTGTTTAGTCTATAGCCTATCATAAAGTCTTGTCCTCTGGAAAAATACATTTCTATCGTTTTGGAGACCTGACTGAATGGACGAAGAAAGGACAATTTGAAGGAGTAGAACAACGAATGAATGAATTGATGATATACCGAATGAATTAAATGAATAGACAGGATTTATCGGTGTAAGCCAATTTCTGTCTTTAATGTGGTCAGATACTCTATCTAAGAGGGAGGTTGATCGGAATAATGGTCATTATAAACTGCAGTCTACAGTTTTAAATAAATCCAATGATATGAATTGCTTGAAATTATTGTTATGACAAAGTAGGCTATATGCGCTGGGCATCTGCCATTATTCTGTTGGCTGTTGCTGCCAATACAGCTGCCAGTGTTGGCCGAAAAATAATAGCCTATCTCGGGATTGGGGTTAGGGCATTTATTGTCATTGATTTAATTAGCACAAGAAGCCTATTTAGGGTGCATAAAATAATACATATTCAGGGACCTGTTGAAAGTGTGCCTGTACTTTGATTTCCTCTTTGGAGGTGGCTTACGCCAGAGGGCTGCAATGCGGATGCGAGTTCTGTCAATCGGACGCGGACAAACACTGGGGGTGTGTGACAGAGAGAAGAGAAAGGGGGCGGGGATCACATCTAGCGTAACCACCTAGGCCAGCGTTCGGGAATACGCAATAACAGAGAGAGGGAGACACATATTTGATTATTAATAAGGGTTAGGGTTTAGCCCAGATCCTTATAGGGGGGTCCAGGGGTAGGCTTGCCTAAAAGTGGGATGGAAACCTCTGAGAAATTGTAATTTAGTAAAGCTATCTGATAAATACTCACAAGATTTGGGTGTCTTGACGGAAACTATACACATGGAATAGCCCCCACAAAACGTTTGTACCACTGACAGCGCCAATCATTCTATTGCTTCCCTCTAGGCAAAATTAGGTTAAAAATTGTCAAATTGATGTCCAAAAGTATCTTCTAAACATATCGTGACGTATTATCCAGGCGCCATTCGTTTTCCGGAAGTCTTCCTGACAGTGGCCAGGGCTCCAGACAGACTAACATTTAACAGTGGTGGCAGTAGCACAGAAACTGGTGGTGGGCCATTTTTCATAATGTAAAACATGTTAATTGATGCACTTCATTTTCTTTATGCTTTGTGACTGGCAAAGATGACCTACAACCAGGGACGTGCAGAGAGTGTTAGAGGGGCGGGTGCCAAAATAAAAAAAGGACAAGTCTACGATTTGTGCACACAATTGAATAAATATATGCCTGGAATGAGTACTTTTGCGACACTGTATAAGGAACATTAAAATGTAGGTATTTAAAACAATCCCATGACTGAGGTTTGTTCAAACACTATAACAAGAGGAGAAGCTTTTCAAATTTCACCATGAAAACAAGAGAATTACGGTTATGTAGCAATTGCTGTTATGAATAATATTTGCCATTACTTTCCTTTTTTGATGGCTGTCGACCTAACTTAAAGGGGTGCATTTTTAGATGTTGCTAGGCCAGATGTTTCTTGTGCCATGGGTTTTGGAGCTGTGGATTTGATGGTCTAATCAGGTAGCAGTCAATCTCCCATCAAAGCCACTTCACATCGTGTGTCGGCATACAGTAAGCTGGAGAACAGTCAGTAAGCTGAAGAACAGTCAGTAAACTGGAGAACAGTCAGTGGCTGGACACAGCTTGTCAACAGCATGCACACTGCATGCACTTCAAGTAGCTATTGTGGTGGGAGAATTGATATCTATGATGGGCTTAAGGGCTTAACAGCATCGACAAAAGAACCAAGTACCTCATTAGTAGCTTTATTATACACAAATTCTCTTAACAAAAACTGAATCGCTGACATCTATTCTGACCGCTTCTGTTATTTTGATTGGTTACTAAATGTGTAATAAACAGACATTTAAGATTTAAAGACCAAAGAAAACAATACACACTATGTTTCTCAGAATGTATTGTGTATCAATGGACCATTCTAACTTGTTTTTTAACACACAGAACCAGCCAGGTTCCACTTCCTGAAACCGGAGAATTTCATCTCCATGTACCACCAGCAGGGCACCAACATGCTCCACGTCGGGGGGCAAGCGGTGATCTACTCGCTGACCTTTACAGACAGAGTTGTCAGACATGTGCAGGTATGGATAACTAGTGGAGACAGTTTAAGTTTATGTTGAAGACTGCACTTTACCCTCACAGTTGGTGCTTCTGCTTAGGATATCATGGCAGAAGTTAAGACTTTTAAAGTTAGGTTAGGAGTTGCTTCTGTGTCACACCTTTATGACCAATCCTATGTTGAGGTCTATGTTGAGGTCTTGAGACAAGGTATGAACTGCTTTTAGGATAAACGTTGCAAAGTTTCAGCAATTACACCCCCAGATCCTCAAACACTACGTAATACATCATTATTCAAAAACGTATGGACTGCATTGTCACAAAGATAATATGGTGGGTTACCCTTAACATTTGCCAAAATTCAGTACAATAGTATTTTGTGATATGTTGGTATTGTTAAAACTGCAGGGTTAACTTTTTTGCTCAACAGAATTTTCCTCTTTTTGTCAGATCCCAGCGGTAGTTGAGGAGAATGCAAAGGCAACTTGCATGGCAAAGTCAGCCCCACTAAAGGTAGATGCAGAACATGACTATCTTTGACACCAAAACCACTGTTTGTACATTTTGGAAGTACAACTCTTAATTTCTCCCAACTATAGCATTCCTTTTTCACCTTTAGTACCATAATCATCATCATGATCATCGCTGCAGTAAAGGTACGGCATTGCAACTTTAGTATTTACTTGGATGAATCATATTTAAGTGCATATTTTAACATGAGATGTTGGATGGAGGAGTTCTCTGTGCTTTTACCTTAGCTAATGTTCATAACCCATCTGTCAGGAGTACAGTGGCTTGACCATAAATCTACACGCAGTAACCGAAGATTATTACTTAAAATTACAAATGTATTGTAATTCAATAACGGAAAAATCTCATTGAAGGATCTGTTCTACTTATAGTATTTACAATCATTTAGTATTTATTATTTTAGCTTTGTCATAATGGTTTATTATACGTTGATTGATGGTCCAAATTGTCTAATCTATATTAGAATAAATTGGGTACAAAGTTAAGTGGTCTTTATTCTTAATGAAGCCACTGTTTTAGCCACTGTGTTTACTGCGCTTCAAATCAGTCAGTCATCTCGTCCTATCAGTTCTGGAGCGTTTTTTTGTCTCTCTCTCCATCCTTATCTTCCTCTCTCTCTCTCTCTCTCTCTCTCCCTCTCTCTCTCTCTCTCCCTCTCTCTCTCTCCATCTCTCCCTCTCTCATACAGTTGGAATGTGACAATTTCATCACAGTCATCCAAAAAGTCAATGACACTTTGGTGGTGTGTGGGACCAATGCAGGGTCACCAAAGTGCTGGTTGCTGGTAAGAGGTTGACATTATTTACATGTTTTAACACTGTACCAAAGTACTGCAATTAACTGGAAGAAAAAAAAACAGTTTTGTTACACATTAAGTTCTAGAGTACATAGCTCAGTAGAGGGCCTTGAGCCTGCATGCTGGTGTCAAACGAACCAAACTGAAATGCACCTCTGAAGCATTAAGATCACTATAGGCAACTGGCCATGATTGTGAGTAGGAGCCCAATGTCTAAAATAATAATAATAATAATAATAATTCATAGCATTTGATATAGCGCTTTTCTAAACACCCAAAGCGCTTTACACTATGGGTGGGACTCGCCAATAGTTGCCAGTGTGTAGCACCCACCTGGGTAGTTCAACGGCAACCATTTTGTGCCAGACTTGCACATCACACATCAGTTTACAACCTACTGAGAGCCACAATATAGCATTGTTCTTGTGGCGTAACGGTAGAGTTGTAGGACAACAAATCCACAAGTCTTTGCCCTGTTCTATTTTTACACTAGGCCTATTTGTATCATCAAACACTTTGGGGAGACAATGATTACGTGTGATGTAGAACATGTGCTGATTTATTCGATGTTCCGCCAGGTAAATAAAACAGCGTTGATGAACGTCCCTCCCAATGGGCAGATGGCTTCAGCCTCAGACCTCTCACCAACATACCCCTCTCAGCGCGCCATCAGTCTCTCTGCAGGTAAACACGCATGGACAAATACAAACCTGGCAGACAGCTTTTTGCTATAATGTTTAATTCCTCTGAAAATATTCTTCATAACCATAATCGTAGTAATTGTTGCATGGTTCTAGGTGGGTATAATGGTGTAGTAATGGTGATTAATGGTGGTTGATGTAGTCAGTTCTTGTCTTGTATTTGTTTCACCTGTGTCTCGCACTTACCTCTCTCCTTTAATTTTGGTTTTCCCTCCCATCCTCTCTCCCCTCCTTCTCATGTCTCCCCTAACCCCAACCCCAACCCCAACCCCAACCCCTACCCCTACCCCAACCCCAACCCCAACCCTAACCATAACCCCAACCCTAACCCCAACCCCAACCATTCTAAAACATCCAAGATGGCAGTCTGTACTCGGCCCTGTCTTCAATGGGGAGCCATGGTGGCTCCATCAGACGGACGTTTAGCTCCCAGAAACACCTGAAGACTGAGAGCAAGTGGCTTCAGAGTGAGTGTGAATGCAGCGCTGTAGAGTGAGGAACTGCAGGGAGCGGTGGGGAAAGAAGGACAAAGTGTTTGCTTAGCAGTTACTCAGGGAAACGACAACTAGAGCCCGACTGTTATTGGGGAGTTCAAATATTCCCAAATTAGTATATTATATATATTATTTATATTACACATAAACACACTGTACACATGTATATTATATATATTACAGTATATATAAACACACTGTACACATGTATATTATTTATATTACAGTATATATAAACACACTGTACACATGTATATTATATATATTACAGTATATATAAACACACTGTACACATGTATATTATTTATATTACAGTATATATAAACACACTGTACACATGTATATTATATATATTACAGTATATATAAACACACTGTACACATGTATATTATTTATATTACAGTATATATAAACACACTGTTCACATGTATATTATATATGCATAGACATAATTTTTTGCAATGATCCCTCAAATGTGGTTATCAAACACAAATGTGACAAAGAAATTTGATATTGTTTATGTTGCTTGTTAAGATGTGTACTATGGTTTTAATATTCATGTTGCTTCTTTTATTGTTTTACGTCAGTTCTAATGTTTTATGCTGAGGTTTTCCTCTTGGCTCCCTTGTCAAAGAGATATCTCTGGGACTCGCCTGGTTAAATAAAGGATAGGGAATGTTTTTTAAAACATATACGCCGATACTGATACATCTGTGATAAGCCCATATCGGCCAATGAAATCGGTCGGGCTCTGTAAATAACCTACATTGAGGGAGGTGTCCATAGTTACCATAGTTACCCTTGTGGCTTGGTCATGGGGTTATTTATAAAGTTTACTGTTAAAGGTCTTTTAATGTATCAACCTGCTTGCATGCAAAATGGACTATAATTCTCTATTGAGGTCTAGAATGTAATGTTTTTCTTTGTGCTTGTGTGGGTGAAGCTCCCCAGTTTGTTGGTGCAGCTGTGATCCCAGCCTCTACAAAGCATAAGGAAGAGATCTACTTCTTCTTCAGTGAAATCAACAAGCAGGCGCATTTTGATGAGGAGCCATATAAGGCCCTCATTGGCCGAATTTGCACGGTATTAACATTTTTTGGGGTTCAAATAATAATAATAATAAGATTGGCTAGTCTTCTATGCTATGAAGTTATTAGTAATTTTGTATGTGCCATGTACGAATATGAACTGCAAAAGAGAAAAAGGTGGTGCTGGAAAAGTGCGATTAAAAATCATAAAGCTTTATAAAGTATGGGTAAGTTCTTTTAGGGTTAGGGTTAAAAATAGTCATAAAGCTTTATAAAGGACGTTGCTTTTTCGAAGGCCACAACTTGCAGTTCTGAAACTTCAAATTGGTAAGTCCTAAAGTAACTAATGATAGTTTGGATGGAGGGAAGCAGTGGACAGGACACTAATGTAGTCGGTAGTAGTAGTAGTAGAGTTGGAACTTTTGTTAACTTCAGAGTGTTATTTTACGTGTACAGAAATGTGTGGAAGCCAAAATATGCTAGACGAGTTTAAGACAAATGCATTAGGAGAATAAATGCAGCGTGTTTGGGCCAGTGTGCCTGATATCCGAACCGACCCATTAGGGCATATTATTTCCCTTGTGGCCCATTGACTCTGTGATTCAATTTCATATGTTACTATTAAAAAATGATGAGTTGCATGTTAGTTTGTTGTTTGTCACTTTCCAGGTGGATGAGGGAGGCATCCAAGCTGTACTACCAAACTCTTGGAGCACCTTCATGAAAGCCAGGATGAAGTGTGGTGCTGGTGACACACACCAGCAGTACAACAACATCAAACAGGCTGTGGTTCTAACAGCCCAGGACAAGAGAACCGGGGTCATGTATGGACTGTTTTCCAATGCATGGTGAGTGGAATTCTGGGCTTGGGATGTTTCGGCCTTTATAGCATCTCAAAGGGGCTTTAATCAACACAAGGCCAGGCGAAGCCAAGTAGGTGTTTGAATTCTGCCTACAACAGGATGTCTTATCCTAAATAAATGCTGAGATAAAAATGTTTATAAATGTATGTCTGTTGTAAACTAGATTACTTTGTTCTATTTTTCAGGGGCAAAACTGTGATATGTGCATACTCCATTGCGGACATTGACCTGGCCTTCACCACATCCAAACTGAGGGGCTACAGCAGTCCCCTCATTGGCCATCGGCCTGGGACTGTAAGACTCCATCATAGATAAGATGAAGTACATTTGCTTTAAGCAAATGGTAACACAGATCCTGTAGCTGGTGCGGTATAGTCCGGGCTGTGTTCTTTCTTTCATTGAACTGTTCATTTGAGTTAGACTACATCGTTGCTTCCTCCCTCGGTACAGTGAACAGGAGTACTGTGTACGCCAGCACAACAGCCAGAAGCCTTAACCCCTCGGCTGTGGCCAAAGATACCTTATGACCAACTGATCCTAGTTCTTGATGAATCAGCAAGATTCTATTGGTCGGTCACCGTCTAATACAGCCCTCTACCCGCTCATCAGCGACCCAGCTGGTAAAGTTGGGAGTGTATATTATTATTAGCCGTTATCTGGGTCCCAGCCCAGCTGTGCCAGATACTCCTCTATTCTCTAAATGTTCTTATTCCCACTATCAGAATGATCATAGTTAGAGCTGAGCTAGTGAGTTTGGTCCCTGTTACACATGCAGCAATAATCCTATTTATTAAGGTTGTATGAAACTCAATGTGTTTCTTCATGTTTGCCAATTGGGTGGAGGATGGAGAAATGACTTTAGTTCTTTTTTTTTTTTACTGCCAAAAATAAATAATGGCAATGGAAATAAATAAAGCAATATTTTTCTGTTTCTTTTTCCTCCTCTCTCAGTGTGCCTTCAAAAATGTAACAGTCAACCTCCCTCCCAAGCACCTGATTCTGATCAGGGATCACCCAGAGATAGAAGACATTATTCTTCCTGTGGGGGTGGGTCCCCTGGACCTCCCAACTGACGACCAGATCACACACACTGTGGCGGACATTGTGCTGGCTGTCAATGATGAACACTACAGCATGCTATTCCTGGGGACAGGTGGGTGTACACAAGCAGTCTGACAGTGTTTCACAGTCATGGCATATGGCAAGGTTATAATGCTGCATAGAAATGTGGAATTCTTACATGTTATGGCTTGTCTGGCATTCTTGTGATATTATTCTGGTACAAAGGTTGGGAATCATGCTGCATAGCCAATTACTTTGGGATTCCCACATGATTGAAATAAATAATGACTGTTTAAACAGAACTCGAATTTAGGCCTATAGGGACTTGTAACTGGACCTATGGTGACTCAGGCCTATAGGGACTTGTGACTGGACCTATGGTGACTCAGGCCTATAGGGACTTGTAACTGGACCTATGGTGACTCAGGCCTATAGGGACTTGTGACTGGACCTATGGTGATTCAGGCCTATAGGGACTTGTGACTAGACTTATGGTGACTGGACCTATGGTGACTTGGTACTTGAACTTGACTCGAGGGTTAGTGACTACAGCGCTGTCTATCCTCATGGTCCATATTCTGTCTTCATTGGCATTTTTCAGAGCAAGCGCATTTAATAAGCATGAATACTGCAAGGCATTTTCAAAGATGCTAGCACCAGTTTGAAAAGTTTTATGCAATGTAATCCAGTCATATTGTCTTTGCTCTTTGTAATAATTCAATGTAGGATATGAATATGGATAGAACATCATGTTTGGTCACTTTGTTGTATGGTTACATTCTTTGTCAATTCTGCCTTATCTGTCTGTGCTTCCATCAGAACAAGGCAAAGTTCTGAAGGTTTTACACACCAGTGATGAGGCCTTTATCATAGCACAGTACTCTCTGTTCCACAACCAGGGTCCTGTTCTGAACATGGTCATCGATCCTAAAAAGGTAGGTTGTTCAACTCACCCACAAAAATGTCTGCTTTGAGAGAACTAAAACAGCCAGTTGTTGTGGCCAGCGAGTGTGGAAACCATGTCAAGCAGGATTTCCAACCACACCAGCAGCACTTTGCACATGACAGTCCTGACAGTGCGGTTACGAGTCTTTACTCAACAAATGATTGCTGTGACTGCTTGAAATCAATTTAATAGATTACTATAATTGAATAAAGTACGTACTTGCTGTTAGACACATCTTAATAGTCCCACTACATTTCCCAGGGTCACCTGTATGTCGGGACAGCAATGGAGGTCCAGCGGCTGCCATTGGCTGACTGTGGACGCTATGGAGACACTTGCCGGGAGTGCATTCTCTCACGGGATCCTTATTGTAGCTGGGACCCAGTCAACAGGAAGTGCTTTGCCGTCCCTCTGGGCTACAACATCAGTTCAGGGTAATGATCAGGTCACTACTGGGTTACTGTTTACACACAATTATAAGGTCAAATGTTTGGTGGTGTTATTTTCGTTCAATGTATAGTGTGTAAAGAGGGTAACCCCTTTAATGAAAAATAAGATATCTTCTGGATTTGTTCTTTTTTTCTATAGTTCCCTCATTCAGCATCTTGACCAATCAAATGCATCGGTTTGTGGTGAAGCAGTTGGTGAGTGTCTTGCTGGTTCCTTCAATGGATCTTTATGTTTTTACAGTCAACAACAAAATGGAGGGGCTCATTTATGGCAGGCACACATTTTATAATGTTCTTCAATATCTTTCAGCACTGAAAATCCGCAAGACGTCTCCCAAAGAAGTGGTGGTCCATTCTAACAGCTCGGTCTTCCTCCCCTGCCCTGTACGCTCCTTCCATGCCAGCTACCACTGGGAGAAGGAGAACAGCCTCAGGCACTACCCGTGCCTTATCTCTGGGGACGCCTGCCTGCTAGGTCCTGCTGCTGGTCATCGGCTCGATGAAGGAGTGTTCCGTTGTATCGCCACAGAAAACGACTTCAAGGTGGAGATAATCTCCTACAAACTGGTTTACAGTGGGGGGCCTCTGGCTGCCTCCCTGGCCTCCGCTCTGGTGCCTTTTCTCCTGCTGGCTGTATCCACTGTTTGGCTCCTGCAACCTTAGCTGGAGCTAATGCAAAATCTTCATCGTTAGTGTCTGTTTAGGTTTTCAGTAATGCTGGGGCGATGCCTACTTTTTTACTATCGATATATTGTTTCCCAAACTATCGATTTATCGATGTATTGAAGTAATCTTAAAAACAACAAAAAACATTTTCACAATTCGACAACGCACAGCTTCTTACGTTGAATTTGACCTCTTCAGATAGAAAGTCTAAGCAACGCAAACGGGTATCAACAAAAGAAGCTATTAGCACTTAGACATGACATTCTCCTTTGGTTTGTTACATTGGCAAAGGTTGAAATAACTTGGTTAACTGTGCAACAGCGCATTCAGTTCACACAGCATGTAACCAGCCTGAGGGGTGGGGCGTAGAAGGCTAGCTTAATCAAATCAGCCAGTCACATTTTAACAGTGTTGCGCAGGAAAAAAAAAAGTATTATTAAAAACACAATATACATGCCTTACTATCGGACTATCGCTAGTGATCAAACGATACAATATATTGATGCATCGCCTCAGCCTTAGTTTTCAGAGAAATACAGGTTTGGGTTAGGGTTAGGGTTAGGGTTGGGTTGTACAGAAACAAAGCCATTCACTTTCCATGTGGTCTCCAATATGTGTTTTCAAAGAAATCTGGGATGCCTGTATGTATTTTTTCTCCATTATAACTGGGGAAAACCAAAACACGTGAAATGCATCTCTACTCTCTAAGTTTTTATATGCTTTCCATATAGGAAACATTATGACTAAATACAGTCTATACCCTGTAAATATATACTGCACCAAATAAGGCCATTGCAAACCATGCCTATTTCAATTAGAATATGCGCATTAGAGAGCATTAAATGAGCTGGAGAAAATGAATGGCAGGTCAAATATTTCTATTTACTTACATTGAAAAGGGATTATACTAATATATAAATATTTTAATCATTAATACTGGTCATAAATCAGAGGTGCTGTATGTCCTGCTGAAATTAAGTTTCAGTTAAGTGTAGTATTAATTGACTACTATACTAAACCAAGGCTATTTTGATCAAAAGGATCTGGTATGAACATGCAAACAGCTCTGCTCCACACAGCTTATCACAACGTGTGGTACACACTAAAGGCTCCAGAAGAAGCTGGACAGCTGGATACATGAAACGGGAAGCAAAGTTTCATTATGATGCACAGAAAATGTCTCTGTTTAGACAAATTAGGTGAATTGAATCTTAAAACATGGGTGGGTCTCAGCACATTCTTTTCAGGCATGTAAGTGATTGTGTATCTTGGAGGGTATAGACATCTGTGTTACTTCACTGTGTCTCATACATACCTCAGTCATTACATTCAACGGGCAGATGTGGTCACATTTGTTGCTATAGATAGTTCAGTGGCGTTCATTTTGTAGCAAATGACTGGTGATTGTAACTACAGTGTATCATGTAAGTGTTTGCACTGCAAATGTTGTTTTCCACCATTGCTGCCTATGTGTTAAAACATGTATCTTAACGGTTTATGATGATTTTATAGTTTAAACTTGTTAAACCTTAGTGCTAACCTATTTGGCAAAAAGTGCTAGTATCCTAACATGTGTTATGGTTCTACTTGTTTTTATTATACTGTGAAACAAAAGGCTTGATAGAATGAATTGTTACTTTTTGGGGGGCTGTAACATTTTGAGGGGCGACCACATTCTGACAAGAAAGGCTACAATTTAATAATTTGGAAGGCATTTGTACAGAACCTGAATAACAAAAACCCCTCTTGTCATAGCTTATTTGCCCCTTTATTAGTAGTCCTACCTGGAAAACTGAACAAGTTAATCAAACACACTGTGTGCTTGTGTGTCTTATTAAACCTTATACAGTATTGAATGTTCAAATAGTTCTATGAATGTAGTTTTTGTTTAGCATAACACAACTGCAAACCTATTTGATACCTAGCAATTTCATTGTGGAAGTACTACAAACACCTTTTCTGTTATCTTTGAAAGTCATTTATTTGCACTTGCAAAATGAGACTTACATTACAATAACCAACTAAACACACTAGGATAGCAGTTAATCTCAGTGTTCTCTATTCTGTGGAGCTCGGCAGGTGAAGGGTAGGTGAAGGGTAGGTGAAGGGCGGGTGAAGGGTAGGTGAAGGACAGGTGAAGGGCAGGTGAAGGGCAGGTGAAGGGCAGGTGAAGGGTAGGTGAAGGACAGGTGAAGGGCAGGTGAAGGGTAGGTGAAGGGCAGGTGAAGGGTAGGTGAAGGGCAGGTGAAGGGCAGGTGAAGGACAGGTGAAGGGCAGGATCCAGCGGAGATGGCTGTGTTTCCTCTGTCAGCCGTGTTTTGACTCTCTCTCTCTCTTAAGTGTCATCCTCTAAGCTAAACTATCTTGTTCTACTCTCAAGCCATATCTCAGCAGCGGCCAATGTGCTTTTGGCTTTGCTAACTACATACTGTGCAATTACTAAGTAATTAACGATCTAATTTACCGCCTGTGTTGTTTAGAGGCCTTGGTGTCTGACTTCACGATGTTTTTCTTTGGTTGTAGTGGCCTGAAGGCCTGCTTGTTCATTGTAGTAGCACCCACCACAGAGTCCTTATTGAAATGCAGCATCCTATTAAGAAACAGAACAGTCTGATTCTCCATATCTGCAGCGTGACACAGTGTCCTTATTGAAATGCAGCATCCTATCAAGAAACAGAACAGTCTGATTCTCCATATCTGCAGCGTGACACAGTGTCCTTGTTGAAATGCAGCATCCTATCAAGAAACAGAACAGTCTGATTCTCCATATCTGCAGCGTGACACAGTGTGCTTGTTTCTCACCTTGTTACCACTTCATCTTTTTAGTGGCTTACACTGTCCAAGTATCCCGATATTTAGCATTTTCCAAATTCGGGGGCAAATTCACAAAGAATGGCTTATGCCCTCTAATAGCACCATGGATTACCTTTCATTTGCGCCTGCTATTTGCTCAGTCTCAAGGACCAATTCACAAAAGATATTGCACTACTGATATGCTCATAACGTTTTGCTGCTGAGTGCAATTTGCCTGTTTTGATCAATGTGGCAAAGTAGAACTGCTGCCTTTGCACCAGGAAGACAGTAGGTGAGAAAAAGAAAAATGTACTTTTGAGACCAAGAGCTGCGAGCTCTGACTGCCTAGTAACTCCTCAAAACTTCATGCAAGAAATTTAAACGGGACAACAAGAAATCATATTGGGAATTTTAAATGATGTCAAATAGCCTACAAGAATTATTTGAGCTGGTAACCTGTATGTGTTAATATTGTTGATCTCAGTAAGCCCTTATAGTCACGACATGGGTAAAAAATAACCCAATTGAGTTTTTATTTTCTATATCTTCGCAATAAAGTCAGTATTCCAGGTTGCCTATTCCTCAATTAACTTGTTTTTGATCATCACAAATCCTTAATTTTAATTTTTCATTTCTTACTTTTTGAATAAAAATATTTTTTGTATCACTACCCTTTGAATGCTCAACATAGTTCAAAAATGACCCGTATTATGTAATTTCATGCATGGCTGAGTGTTACTTTGCTATATCTTTAAATTAAATGTATTTTATCATTTGACATTCCAGGTATTCGTTTAATATCTTTTTTTTTATATTACCACACATTTTTATTTTCATTTCTTACTTTATGAATTTTTGTATTTCTACATCAATTTGGCACACATGGGTCAAAAATGACCCATATGCATTCACTATGGAATAGGAACTGTAATATTTGTAAATGTTTGCCACACAACTCAACAGGGCTGCTTTTGCACATCTGATTCATGTGAGTCTTACTTTACAATTGATTTGAGTAAGACAATATTTAATATCTTGTGTAAGATAACTACATAAGCCATCCAAATCGAGGAAGATGCATAGCTCAGAGTTTGGATGCCAGGGCAGCATCACCATGGTGAGCTATTTGCCGAAGATTGGAAAGGCTGTTGTCCTCCTGAGTGGACACAAGGGATCAAATGGTTTGCACCCACTCAAGGCAAGCAGAGAACATGGAGGAGGCCCATGGTGCTCTGGCACAATGTGTTGGATGTTGCCACCCTCAATGCCTGGTCCAACCCCGATGACATGGGTGCTGTGACCAATGCACGACAGCTATTCATGAAGGAGCTAGGCAAAGAGCTTGTCATGCCACATATGAAGAGGAGCATAGAGGGCAGGCCCCACTTACAGAAGCATATTACAGAGGCCAAGAGAAGATGGGGGCAAAACAATGCAGCTACCACCACAGGACATCAGACAGGAGGGCCATGCAGAGAGGAAGACATGCAACATCAGCCCAGCTTCTTGTAATGGAAATGTTCAGGGATTCACAGAAACAAGCAATTAAACAGAGTGAGAATCTATTACATTATTTGAGTACACTCAGGAGAGCATACTGATTAAAGCTGCAACGTTTCATCTTGATACTGTTTATACTTTTTGAAAATATAAAATGCATTATGGTCTGTGGAGCCACATTGACTTACAGTCAAATTGTAACTCAGTGACTGGTAATAGTAGACTTAAGATTAAGGTGTCAAACTACTGGGAAAAGCAAACTGAATAAACATGCAGCGCTACATTTTGAAAGCTCTTACACTTTTTTGTGCTAGAAAATTCATTTTGGTCTGCACATGCTTTCAGTGGAGAAAGTTTCTTCAGGAAATGTACAGATATCTAGTTTCAGTTGCAATTTTATTGAGTGCTCTTTTTCTAGAGCTTCTTCTATAATAATCTAAATATGTGTGTAATATTCATTTCAGTTTATGGGCCAGTTCAAACAGAGCTTTGACATAGATTTCTGCTTACTCGCCAGAATATGCTTTAGTGAAAGCTTGCCCTCTCATGGAGGAAATATTTATTTGCCAGAAAGGACTCATCAAACTTTGCCAACCGAATGCTGCTGTCATTTCCTTCTACCTCAACTTCGCCTTCTCCTAAAAATAAAACAAAATACCCAAAACATTTTCTGTTCTGTAGGGACAAAAATAAACAAAAACAAAAAGTAAGTTATGAATCTTCATTTCAGGGAGAAATGTGTCCAATCTGACCAATCCTAAAGGCACAGGTTGCAAGTCTTTTCCCCCCAGATAAGTCAATGTTGAATCAAAATGGTAAGTGCATACAGTATACAGCAAGCCCTTGAGATACACAAGGATACATCGCAAGAAAACCTTCCTAGTGTAAAAAAGTTAAAGGACTTTGGGACCTAGGGGGATACGTTCCAGGGCCGAGCAGAAGTCAACAGTTTTTCCTTAAATCGCAAAATTAAAATGTTTATGTTGCCATCCATTTCCTTTACCATTTCAACACATCAGTTTTTCCTTAAATGTTTATGTTGCCATCCATTTCCTTTACCATTTCAACACATCAGTTTTTCCTTAAATGTTTATGTTGCCATCCATTTCCTTTACCATTTCAACACATCAGTTTTTCCTTAAATGTTTATGTTGCCATCCATTTCCTTTACCATTTCAACACATCAGTTTTTCCTTAAATGTTTATGTTGCCATCCATTTCCTTTACCATTTCAACACATCAGTTTTTCCTTAAATGTTTATGTTGCCATCCATTTCCTTTACCATTTCAACACATCAGTTTTTCAGACCCAATGTATTTCCTTCTTCCTCTGTTGCAGATGGATTCACACGGTCTCTGTGTCGGGCCAACTTCTTGGCAGGTTGGAAGGTATATAACCCTAGGGTTAGCAGTGGAAGGTATCTAACCCTAGGGTTAGCAGTGGAAGGTATCTAACCCTAGGGTTAGCAGTGGAAGGTATCTCACCCTAGGGTTAGTAGTGGAAGGTATCTAACCCTAGGGTTAGCAGTGGAAGGTATCTAACCCTAGGGTTAGCAGTGGAAGGTATCTAACCCTAGGGTTGGTAGTGGAAGGTATCTAACCCTAGGGTTAGTAGTGGAAGGTATCTAACCCTAGGGTTAGCAGTGGAAGGTATCTAACCCTAGGGTTAGCAGTGGAAGGTATCTAACCCTAGGGTTGGTAGTGGAAGGTATCTAACCCTAGGGTTAGTAGTGGAAGGTATCTAACCCTAGGGTTAGCAGTGGAAGGTATCTAACCCTAGGGTTAGTAGTGGAAGGTATCTAACCCTAGGGTTGTGTATAGCACAGGATTTTGAATTCCATTCGAGTTGGAACTCAGTTATGATCAATGGTAAATAAAAATTGTAGGGTCCAAAATACTGAATACATTTTTTTGATAAACATTTTCCTTGAGTTTCAACATACTTGCTATTATATGGAGTTTCAAATATGACCATATATAATAAAAGCTCTGCCCATGGGTATTAGGCATTCTTTAAACCAATTTATTTGGAAAGAAAATAATTTGTTTTTTCATTCCAATTTAACTTTGTATTCTGATGCCCAATATGTCTTTACATCTTTCACAGCATCTATCTTTTACAGAATGTATAAAGCATCGAAATAGTTACTAGAAATGTAGTATATATATGTATATATTTATATATATAAATATACACATGTATTGTGCTAAATATTCCATCCTTGTGAGAAATTAAGACGTGTATGAAATGCTGCTCTGTTTAAGAAATAAGAGATGGCAGCTATGGTTTCACTAACAAAAGGGAAAGGGGAGTGCTTTTTTCTAGGTCACTTAGAATATGCAGCAAAGTAAAACCACCCAGCAACATTCAGCCAACCTGTGTGTCCTTGACAGAGCAGAGTCCAGATGAATGACTTGCATTTTGTCCTGAAAGCATCTTATCTTCATAGGGAAAACGCTTATGGAAATATAAAAGGCATGACACATCACAAGTGTGCAGATTAAAACTTTTATTTTGCATTCAGTGATGAGTCAATGCATGTTTCGTTTGTTGTCTAATGAAGAATCAAATAAAGGGCTGGTATTCTTTGCGCACTACAACATAGCAGGCGTGTAAACGAATGGTACACATAGGTGTCATGATGTATCTAGCCTATTAGTTTGTGGACTGTTAGTGGACATATGTTGGTGTTCAATTCATAGAGACTGATCAGCTAAGGAGATAGTACTCGAAAGCAATGATATTGAAAGGACGGATTAGAAACCACCTGTTGTTGCAGCTTTCTGCCTTTTCAATTGACAATTTATACGTTTTGAGTTGCATGACTGTTGAATCACTTCACAAATAAACCGCAAAAACTACATGATGGGGAAAAACTGTAGGCTTCAAAAATCAATCAACGTTACACTCTGCCCTGAAGTGTGTCATTTAGGACGCTGCAGCTATGATAATTGGCCTATCGCCTGCACCTGCATGATGTCATGGCGGCAACGGTTAAACCAAATGTACCTTGAAAAAACCTAGGCTTTAGATTGTTCCTGTTAGTTAAATCAGCCTTGTAAGGTCATCCAATTTACCTGCACCAAAGATGTTCCTGTTGGGGGTAGAGGGAGGCGCCTGTTTTTAATTTATTAGCAAAGGTGTCAGGCCGGTATATAATAGACGAGTTGAAACCTAACGCCACTTTCTCTTCTCCCCCCACACAGGTATCCATCTTCGCTGAGGTGAGTCATTCCAATATTTTGTCTTGTAGACTCTCTTAATTCGTAGATGCCACTCCAGATATTACATTTAGAAAACAAAGCGCTGAGAGTTAAAAACAAGTCATGAGGCTCGATATTCCGCAATAATTTATAAACATTGCCTTATGATAACTTTCAAGCGCTTTTTTATTTAAATTCTGTCAGCTTTTTTGAGCTATGATTGAAACCTAGGTTTTCCCGTCGTTGACAAGTTAATCTTTCGGGGCTTAATAGTCGCATAGGACTACAGCATAGCACGTCTGAACAATACACATATTTAAGCTTCGTCATTCAATATTTTAAGTTGTCTAGGTCAAATCATTGATTAGAATCACTACTAATTTAGACCTAAGAAACGTAAACCTCTTGACCAACGTCAACAATGGCCTACATCTTTGCCACGCATATGTAGTACTCTAATATGTTGTATTCAATTGTAAAGTTTTATACCCAATATTTTATAGGAAGGTGCAGCTACTTTTATACTTGAGAGGTCAAAATTACCAGCATACTTGCCCGTTTGAAAACCCACAAACTAAAATACATAATTGATTTGCACATAGCTCCGTTGGGGGTGGAAAATCAATATGTTGTCAATGCAGACCACGCAACTCATACACTTAATAGTTTATAAGGGTTCATCCTGCGGCCAACAGAGGGAAGGCGTGTTTTAGATATAACTGATTATAATATTATGCGTTTCCATAACGCAGCTTCATGAATTTCAGGACCTCATTCGATTTCCTATGTGTTAGTGACTGCATTCAAATAAGAGCCATGTATTATGTAATTTAACCCATTGGTCAAAGAAAATCAATTCTAATTCTATTTTTTTTTTTAATAAATGTTTCTTGGTGTTTATCACAGAATTGAAAAATGAGTTCAAAACTTGAAGATGCAATGGAGGCCTTAATCACGGTTTTCCACTCCTACTCTTCAAAGGAAGGCGACAAGTATAAGCTGAGCAAAGTAGAGCTGAAAAATTTGCTGCAGGGAGAGCTTAGCGATTGCCTAGCAGTGAGTATGCATCCAGAATCAGATACATTCTTGCTTGTTTTAGATAGAAAAGTCAACGACTGATGATTAGTTACATGCAGCATAAAGAAGGCATTGTGAAATTGTATTCTTGATCCTTCTATAGGCGAGTAAGGACCCCTTGGTTGTGGAGAAGATCATGACTGATCTAGATGAAAATCAGGATGGGGAAGTGGACTTTCAGGAGTTTGTTGTACTGGTTGCTGCACTGACTGTGGCCTGCAATGATTTCTTTGTTGAATGTCTAAAGAAGGGAATTTAGATCAGGCATTCTATTAAAAGTCACTTTAAAACATAATTGCACACATGCTGAACAAGGTTTGTTCTGAAGTAACTGACCATGTGCTCCTACTCCTGTTGTGATTCCACTCATATTTTCTGGAGGGAAAAAAAAAACAATAAAGAAATTATTTAATCAATAGTGATACATTTTTTTAACATAGGGCTGTACTATTTTTGAAAGGTTGGATTCAAAGTATTATCTGTATTATTGCCCCCCACCTCCTCCCTTGGCTGCTAGACCTCTCTACAACATGATGGATCATTTAAGTTTTGTCCAATTTACTACTTGATAGATGAAATTCAGAGCGCTGCATTAAATGTTTTGGCTCAGTCTGCAGCATCATGTCATCTCCAAATAGGATTCTTTTCCTCTCAGAACTGCCCTGTTCACCGACACAAAGATGGTCAGTTCTATAGAGATGAAACAACTTAATGTTTAACATAATACAAAGTGGAAGCCGATTTATAATTTAATGTTAGACAAACACTATTTTGAGCGATTAAATCATTGACGACTTTAGCAGACTTGGTTCATTGTAATTGTTATCTCACTGCGCATGGTACAGAATAGCTTGTTAAAGAAATTGCAATTGTCATGGTTTTGGGTGTAAACATTGAACAGAGTAAGACTGGGGAATAACTGACCCAAGACAATGGCACCTCTTCCCTTCATATCCGCCATCACCTTCCCAGCTTGAAAAGGAATGTCCTTTAAGGACTGCTGTTCCTCTGCCTTTTTAGCATTGATCTGTGAATAGAATACCTGACCAACCCAGTTTCTTTTAAATGCCAAGTAGAATCTAACTTGTGTATATGGGACCACATATTCTGTGGTTTCACTGTTATCCCTACCTCTTAGTAAAGAAACAAAATGGGTGTGCGGAGTTTGTTTACAGTTCTATAGTCATGAGAAATGGTGGTGATAAAAGTTTTTAAAGAAAAGAGGTCATGAACGACTACATGTAAAGAGAAGGCAAAATGGTGTCTGGGGATGGGGTGAATGATCACCTCTCATCCAGCATTAAGAACACCTGACTAACTCTGTTTTCATAGCTAAACATGAAGCTATACAATGCACTGGGAGGCTGATATTTGGAACTGGAATTGTTGTAGTCCCCAGGTGGTGCTACTCACCGTTAAATACAACTTAGCTCGAGATTTTGTTAGCCCTACAAACCTTCATTTATTTCTCTCTATGGGGAGATTGGCTGCAGCCACCCAGGATAGACGTTTGTTTATGAGGCATATCATATTTACTCCCTGGGCCAAAATGAGCGTTTTGCCGGTTACAGATCCTTGGGAATTTTAGTGAATGGAAAGTTGTCATTTAAGATGCATCTCCTTGAACTCTCAAAGGTGAAGTTCAGACTTGGAGGATAATACATAAATCTATCTGTCCAGTATGTGACGTTTCACAACTGTATCAGACACTGTTTCTATGGTCCCATGTACCACTGTATCAGACACTGTTTCTATGGTCCCATGTACCACTGTATCAGACACTGTTTCTATGGTCCCATGTACCACTGTATCAGACACTGTTTCTATGGTACCATGTACCACTGTATCAGACACTGTTTCTATGGTCCCATGTACCACTGTATCAGACACTGTTTCTATGGTCCCATGTACCACTGTATCAGACACTGTTTCTATGGTACCATGTACCACTGTATCAGACACTGTTTCTATGGTCCCATGTACCACTGTATCAGACACTGTTTCTATGGTCCCATGTACCACTGTATCAGACACTGTTTCTATGGTACCATGTACCACTGTATCAGACACTGTTTCTATGGTACCTTGTGTCACTGTTTCTATGGTACCATGTACCACTGTATCAATGTTTTCAGGGTTGACAGTGGTTAACCAGGAGGGACAGTGAGCTGGCAATGACTTCTAGATCAATACATTAAGTACCAGAGGATTCCAATCACACGTCTATGTGCATCTTGGCTGCTGGAAAAGCACACACACATACAAACCTTTGTATTAGACTTTGCATTATTCTTGTATTTAGCTAGAAGTATTACATTCAAATCAAGGTTCAAACAACACAACTTTTGCCAATTACACTTTAGGTCACTCATACATTTATCCACAAGAGCCAACCTTTAAAGTTGGTACCTCCCAGACCGAAGGCACATTTAGGCCCAAAAACCCTTGGGAAGGTAAGTTTCAGGCTGCATTGTATTGTTTTCATAAACATTTTCAGTTTTTTTTAGACATTAGATTCAGTTATTGTTATTAGTTGTGTAAATGGGTCTGTAAATGACCCTTGAAGTAGGTTTTAAAAAATATAGTGTAACCACACTGTTGAATATGTGTAATGGTGTTCAGGAAATAAAAATGTTTTGGGCCATAATATCTACTTCTGTAGTGTCCACTTGGACATCAGCAACCATGAACTTCTCTCTCATTGCCAGCATTCTTGTTTTGTTTGCTACCATCACTGGTAATTATTGCTGATACTTTTAAAATGTTGTATGCTCAACATATTTAGTATCTTTGTACAGTAAGAATTACATCAATTTCAGCCATTATAAACCTACAATTGAGCATGTCCAACACTATCTTTGCACACATTATAGGTTTAGAGTGTAAATCTGTGGTAAAGCGTGGCTTCTATGAGAAAGATTTTCAGAAGTTCTTCGAGGATATGACCACAACTATAACCAGCGCTGCTCAGGATCTGATTGACCAAATCAAGGCTCATGAGCTGACCCAGCAGGCCAAGTAAGTGGACTACAACACAATACAATGTGAACATGTAATTACATAATCAAAGTTGGTCAGTGAAAAGTATTATTTATTCTCTCATTGGTAATATTTGTTGATTAAATCTGCAGTAGGTTACCTGCTTTTAGCACGTTTTATGATTTGACACCCGTTTCACATTTATTCACTTGATCCCTGATAGCTCATTAATAAAGTAACTAAAATGATACAAAGAAAACACACACCCTGTATTTAGCTTCTAGGAAATCTGACCGCGAACTGTAGGTCTACTCACTAACCTACCAAGACAACTTGCACCACAATGGAGTTACGACCTGCCTGTCATTCACCAGTCAGTTTTTACTTGTGAATAAACTGTGATCAGTATACTGACAGCAGCTGTATTTATTTATTTGCATAAACTTGTGGTCGAACAGCGCATGAGCGTTTCGTAAACATAACTTAGAATTAGCAAGTTTGGAGCGATTAGTTTATGGAGTTGTTGCCTTCCAAGTCTTTGCTCACTTTTAGTCAATTCACCAAACTGACCTACTGTATCTTTTCGTACCAGTGTTGACTTGAGAAACCAGCATTGACACCTAATCTAATATGCATGTCTGCTACCACAGGATTTACATTGAGGACATCAGTGACCCATTCCTACGTTTGGTTGAGAAGATCGGAATGCAGTTGGGTCCATACATTGATGACTTGACACAGGTGGTTTTAAAATCCACTGTAGACCTAATGTTGAACTTCCATGAAAAGTTTAAGCCTTGGTTTGACAAATTGTCTGGTCTGTCTAATGAATTCCATAGGTTAACATGGCCATATCGTAAACATATTTCAAGGGTAACTTATAGTGTATTTGAACTGAACATGGCCATGGTCCCCCCTAAGTATGTTAAGCTGTTTGGGTTTTGAGCTGTTTATCTTCTTCCACCTGTTTCCAATGCACACATTTTACTAGAAAATATAATGCACCATATATACATTTCTATTGGTTCTACGTTACCACTACACTCAGTCTTCCAGGATTGTTTGAAACTTATTTTTCAACTATAAAAAATGTACTATCAAGATATGCAATCAATTGCTATTTATTATATTGAACTTCTCTTGTCTTCTTTTTTTGGAGGTACCTGGCAGGTTAGTTCACAGCACTCTTTCACATGCCTTTACAAATCAGGCAGCAGCAAAGAAGTAATGGCGTCTCAGAGCCACCCCCCTCTATCCACTCTCAGCCCAGACTATTTATTAAGCTGTGTGATAGCACTACTCTATCCCTATTCCTCTGTAGGTATTCAATCCCTCACCTGAAAAGAAAACATCTTTCCCTACTCTATCATAAAATCCCGGTCAGCAGGAAAGCTTACCTTTTATCCCTTGTACCACATTCTTTGTTTTTTTTTTTTACATGCTGTTCTTTGCTTTAGCATCCATATTGGATCCTTCCTTTTTAACCACAGCCACTGGATACTTATTTTGTGTTACATCTGAGACAGCTTTCATGGTCTGGCACAATTCTCTGCCGCAACAAACTTCCTTAAGTAGTTTTGTTGTTGATATTGCGACAAATAGCAGTAGCAGTAGCAGTAGTTGTAGTTCACAGTCAGTGACTGAATTACACACCAATTCACATTCAAAAACCACTGGGAAACATCTCTTAAGGCATTGAAACAACTCAAAGTGCCAACACATATTACAAGTGTCACAGTCCCAGCCGTACCTCCCAGTAGATCCCTGTGTTTTCCTGCACACTCCAGCACTGGCATAGATGGCCAAATCCACTGCATCCAACTTCTACAGGACACACTTTTGTTGACGCAAGCTGCACGCTACCTGTCTGCTCCTTCACTACGCATATGTCCTAATACCCATACTACCTAGTATGCCAGAAAAAGATTCAGTATGTCCCAATACATAGTATGTCCAAAAAATATCAGGATGTCCTACTCTGCATTTGGTCGCATTTTTCAATATGCAAGCCAGCCTGCTTTTCTGGCTATTCGGACCCACAATCCTCTATGAAGTGGAAGATACGTCACATCGACTGAGCCACCCCAATGGAGCATTGACAGGCCACAATGCATTCTGCGTGCTACAGTACATGCTTTGTAAGGGCAGCTGCAGTACGCACTAAAGGTAAAAAAGTTGTAGTATGTGATATGGGACTCAGTGAAGGACTACCTGGAAAGGCTAATATAATGGTTTGTCATTTGACACCCCATTTAACCTTCTGAAGTACATTATGTGAGTGTGAATAAACTGTTTTTCCTTAATATTATTATTCTTGATTAATATAATTATTAAACTATTATGAATTAAACATGCATGGTCTCTCCTCTTGTTATTACTGTCCTAGCTATGAATCGTAACAGAGTTGCCTCTCCCTGAGAGCTGCAGCCCAGGTTGACATGTTCCAGAGGGCTGCTAACTGAAGAGTCCCTGGCCTCTTGCCGAGAGCATGGTAAAGAGGCACCCACACACACAACCTTGGACTTTGGACTTTGCTTTTCGCCAGCTAGAATCAAGGTTAGAGCACACAAAACGGGCCTATCACACTCCTGGACAAATTCTTATCAGCAAAAGTACATTAGAAATTGGAATCACCTGATTCACAATTTGTTTTTTATCTATAAAATCTCTTGCCTCTTATAAGGGACGATCAGTCCAGCAACCCTACAATAGAAGGTAAGTTTCATGAAGTAGTATATAGTTGCAATTTGTGTATTAATTTCGTTCTGTATTCAGACTGAAATAGAAATAGCTCAGGCCCATGCACAATACAACTAGAACGGTAGTGTCCAAATACTGTAAAACTGTTGTTAGGAAATTGCAATTTTTTGCAGTATTGTAAAACTGACCATTTCTAATTCTTAAGTCACAACTTGGCCAGCATCAGCAACCATGAAATTGCCTCTCGCTGTCACTCTCCTCATTGTGTTGACCAACACCCATGGTAATGATATTTAAATCCAGATTAAAAACGTTTATGTTCTCCATTGCATTTTGCTGAATTGTTTCTTCTTAACATTGTATTTCTCTAATTGATTTAGTTAATTTCTGGCTGTTTATATATTTTTATTTCTTCCTTGTATGTTTCCGCTTGCATTGTGCAAACTAAGTACATTAAATTGCAAATGCATATAAAATGTGCTAAATAAACTTGATTTGAATTGATAATGCTGGTCAAATTAAAACATGATTCATAGTCCTAATTTGTATGCGTGGCTGTGTAATAACGGAAATGTACATTCCAAACATAATTTGAGTGTGTTTGACTGCGTGGTAGGCACTGAGTCGAAGTCTGAGTCGAAGTGGGACATCTACGAGGAAGACATCACCAAGTTTTTCCAGGACATGACTAAAGAAGGCCAAAATGTGCTTATGAGGGTGAAGGCACATGAGCTTAGTCAGAAGGCCCAGTACGTAACGGATTTTTAGTTCACTTTACATTGTAAGAACAATCTCAAAGCACTAAATGTTAAGCGATAGGTACACTTTGTATTCGTTCAAACATTTATTCTGTTTTGTTGATTGTCAGTGACAGCTGACTAATAAAACTAGAATTTGATCTAATAGTCTGACTACTACCACAGGATTTACCTTGAGGATATCAGTGAGCCGTTCCTACCTTGGGTTGAGAAGACCATGGATGTGGTTGAGAGCACCATGACGGATCTGAGCCGCTACATCACCCATCAGATTTTCAAGTTGATGAAACCATATGAAAAACTCTTTGACGAAATCGTTCAGAACAACCGTAAACAGATCGAAGCCATCGAAAAAATACTCGATAGTATAGATCGTGAACTTCGTCCACTGACCAGGCCAATTGTCATACAAGGTTCAAAGTTCATTGAAACTATGATGGAAGAACTCAAGACAATGCTCCCCCCTAAGTATGTTAAGCTGTTTAATCTGTAAACACCCTCTGTCTTTTGTCTGTTAAGCCACTGCACATACTTTTGTTACAAATGCAACCTCTTCATTTGTTTCTCGGTCATTTCATTATAGGTGCACTGTCTTAACGAAGTTTCACATGATAATTACATTTACATTCTAAATCAGTGACTGCCTATTTCCTACAGTGTGTGGGGTTACTTTTTAGGGAGGACAATACCCTAAATTATAGGGCTAGTGGAGCTCAGACATTTAAAGATGACAGTTGAAATGGATGAGGGTTTCCTTTAGCTCTTTCTCTTACATCTGTGGCCTTCCCTACACAATCTGCCACCTCTAGGCAAAATGAAAGTAGGTACAAAGTGTGGTACAATCAGGATCATAGGCGGAGTTTACGGGGAGGAAGGGGGGGGGGGCATTGCTCCCCTAGTGGCTCAAATACAGTCTATTATGGGATGTGGGCTGTAATCTCTGAGATAATCTCTTTATGTGTCCATAATGTCTATTATGGGATGTGGGCTGATATCTCTGAGATAATCTCTTTATGTGTCCATAATGTCTATTATGGGATGTGGGCTGTTATCTCTGAGATCATCTCTTTTTGTGTCCATAATGTCTATTATGGGATGTGGGCTGTTATCTTTGAGATAATCTCTTTATGTGTCCATAATGTCTATTATGGGATGTGGGCTGTTATCTCTGAGATAATCTCTTTATGTGTCCATAATGTCTATTATGGGATGTGGGCTGTTATCTCTGAGATAATAGTTATTCACTTGTTTTCTTCTCAAAAGGGTAGAAAGCTGAATCAGACTCTGTTATCTTTTGTTCTCTTAAGCTCGCCTTAGAGAGTACAAACTATAATATAATATAATATATAGCATAATAATAAAATAATAATATAATATCAATAATATAACCTATTATGTGTATTGGATCATGTATATAGGCTGTATGTGTCTATATAAAATGGTTGCGAGAGGCTTGTGGTCCATGGACATAGAGTTTCTTTATTGGTCCGTGGGGTAAACAGTTTGAGAAGCAGTGCAACACAATATCAGTCCTGCTCCTACAAACCCTTTCAGCAGGCAGTCCTCCACAATGGGACCTATGGGGCATTTTAGACCTCCACAATGGGGCCTATGGGGCATTTTAGACCTCCACAATGGGGCCTATGGGGCATTTTAGACCTCCACAATGGGGCCTGTGGAACATTAAAGTCTTCCAGGGGTTAGGGGTCTGTCAGATGCAGTTAGGTGGACTTTGGACAGATGTGCAAGTGCGACGGATGGATGAACTGCTCTTTAACGTTTTCCTTACTAGTGTAACTAAAATGCTTTCCTGTCAAATATACCTGTCAAATGTTATCTATACGACTGATTCCATAGCTTCTAGCATGCTTCAACAGAGCTTAACGGGCTGAAAGTGGGGCTCGGTGTGCACAACCTTTTACCAGCAGTCTTATGGCTGGGAGAGGAGTTGTGAAATCCTGTCTCCATGTGCATATAAATCTCCAGAGCCCGGTAATAAACCCACGTCACAGCGCTCTGGAGGAACAGGCCGAGGAAACATTTTGCTCTGAACTATCGAAATGAAGACCTCGGTTCTTGTTGTCTGTGGACTTCTTCTCTTGGTTAAGAGGGGTCACTTTGAGTGCAGAGAGGTGCACATTGACTTCTGCAAGGATGTTGGTTACAACATGACCATCAAACCACCATGGCACGCACAAGAGCCCAGCTCTGGGTACGACCTGGAGGAGTTACGTAAAATTGTGGAAACCAAATGTTCTCCAGATGTTGCCAGTTTTCTGTGCAGTGTTGTTTCTCCAGAGTGTGAGGAATCTGGGAGGAAGATGGACCCTTGCAGGAAGCTCTGTAGAAGGGTACGGAGAGACTGTGAGGCTGTGCTGCAGAGAAACGGGCTCGTTTGGCCACACAACCTCGACTGCGACTCTTACCGAAGGTTTTCATGCAACAATGTAAGCGCCTTTCTATATTCTAGTTTAGAACAGTGTTAAGCTGCATCAGTCCTGCAAATATATCCCATCCTTTGGGCAGTATGGAGAGACCATTTTATTTTATGGTAAAGCAGGCTGGCTTTGTTTTGAATACCATTTATTTTATTGACGTGCTCATATTAAGTTTGGAAATTGGATATTGATTTTCAGGAAGTGAGAAACGGATGATAGAATCATAGAATGTTTAGCTATAACAATGATAAAACATGACGTCAATTTTATATTGTGAGGGGGAAAGTCAAACATAAGGACAAATCAATGTAATATGCACTTATGTGAAATGTACCAGCAACTGAAAAAAACAAGTTGACCATTATCAAAGGCTGTCAGCATCCTGCTATTAGTATTTAATATTAACAATGACAGTGCAAGGATACTAAAAGTCTTTTAAATTGAACACCGACGGTTGAATCGGCTTGCACAGATAAAATATTGGTACATTTAATTGAATTAGGTTTATTAAATGCATGGTCTGTATGTCAGACCTATAAAGCACAAACTAACAAGGCAGCCTGTTCACATTAGCCTGTCAGGATGTCTAGTAGTTAGACACGTGTGGAAATGTGTTGAACATTATTGTCTCAGTAGTTCATTAAAATCTGTTTATTATTATTATTATTATCATTACTATCATACCTTTATTTAACCAGGAAGTACCATTGAGCTACAAAATGTATTCTACAAAATGTATTTTCCAAGGGAGACCTGGCCAGAAGAGCAGCTTTACAGTCATTTGGACACAAAAAGAACCCTAACAGAACCAAACCAACAACAGTTAAGAAGGTGTTTTCTAATGTCTGTTTTCACTCTGAATGTTTCCGCCAGGGCCAGCATCCCGTCCCCACCCGTAGGCCCCCAGGGAGCTGTGTGGAGGTGAGGGACAGCTTCCCTGCCTGTGAGGGACTCTACAGGTTTACCGTGGTTCCCAACATCCTGGGACACTCCACCTTTGAGCAGGCTAGTCAGGAGATGCAGAGATTCCAACCCCTCTTGGATTCTCAGTGCTCACCTTACCTCCACCTGTTCCTGTGCACCATGTTTGCGCCCCCCTGCGTGTTCGGGATGACGCTGCCCCCCTGCAGGAGCCTGTGTGAGTATGGCCGGCGAGGCTGTAAAGAGACTGCAGCCAAACTAGGCCTGGACTGGCCAGCAGAGATGGAGTGTGAGGACTTTGAGGGAGATGACTGTGGACTGGTGAGTGTACTATTGGAACTCTGTTCTATCTCATGAAAGGTCAACAGCATTAAACAACACTCCCAAAACATAGCTGGCACACGTCACTGATCCCACTGGCCATAACTTAAATCAAATGGTAGAAGACGTGTTGGTAATCCATGTAGTGGAACATTGAGAACAACATGTAAATGCAGCGTGTTATTATCCATGTAAATGCAGTGTTATTAATAACAATAATGATTCATTTTATTTATATAGCGCTTTTCTAAGACCCAAAGACGCTTTACAGAAAAATAATGAGACAATAATGCTCAGACAGAGAGCAGCACACTAGAGTACAACAGTTGACAGAGATGGACATAAAGGCAACAATAAGGCAAGGATAACTACAAATAGACCAAACAATAGTTGACAAAGACATAAGTAAAAGAATAACTGTTTTAGGGTTAGCCAGGTTCTAATCACATACATACTTAGGGGTAGGCCAGATTGAAAAGATGGGTTTGGAGGTGAGATTGAAAGATGGGTAGTGAGTTTGAGTTGCAAATTTCAGGAGGGAGAGAGTTCCAGAGTTTGAGGGCTACCCTAAAGAACGCACGATCACCGAAGGACTTTAGCTTGGTTTTTGGAATGACTTGTAGACCAGTTGAGGAGGATCGGAGTGACAAGATAGGAAGATATGGTTGGAGGAGGTCAGAAAGATAGGGAGGGGCCATGTTATGTAGAGCTTTGTAGGTGAGGAGAAGGATTTTATAATGAATGCGTTGATTGACAGGGAGCCAGTGAAGATCTAAGAGGACAGGAGTTGTGTGCTCAGAAGATTTGGTTGAGGAGAGGAGACGAGCAGCAGAGTTTTGTACCATTTGGAGTTGGTGGAGTGATGATGCACTAATGCTGAATAGAAGGGAATTACAGTAATCAAGGCGGGAGAAGATGAATGAATGAATAAGCGTTGCAGCTGCACTTTGGGAGAGGGATGATCTGATTTGGGCTGTTTCGTAAGTGGAAGAATGACATTTTGACCATGTTGTTGATATGCGAGTTGAAGGAAAGGGTTGACCATTAAGATGCCAAGGTTGCGTACATGAGGGGAGGGGGAGACTGTAGTGCCATCCATATGGAGAGAGATATTGCCAACTTTGTTAAGGGTAGATTTGGAGTCGATAAGTAGGAGTTCAGTTTTATTGCTGTTGAGTTTTGAATAGTTGTCCTGCATCCAATTGTTGATAGTCGAGAGGCAGTTTTCAATACAGGTAAGTGGTGGGTTATCAAGAGAAGTGCTGATGTAAATCTGCGTGTCGTCAGCATAACGGTGGAAGGTAAAGTTGAAGTGCCTAATGATTTGACCAAGTGGAAGAATATAGATGATGAAAAGGAGGGGTCCTCGAACAGAGCCCCGGGGAACACCATGAGTAACTGGGGAAGTGTCAGATGTGTAACCATTATTCTCCCCATGTCTCTGTTCTTGTCAGCTTCGTGTGGCAGACAACAAACCCTCTGTGGATCAGGGGGCAGAGAGCAGTGCCCAAGGGCAGTGCCAGCCAATCACAGAGCCTCTGTGCCAAGGCTTCTCCTACAACCGCACCGTCATGCCAAACAAACTGGGCCACCGAAGCCAGCAGGAGGCTGCCAACCAGATGAGTATTCTGCTGGACTCCAAATGCTCGGCCCAAATCAACCTTTTCATGTGCTTGCTGTTTTTCCCTCGCTGTGTGGACGGGCTGGCCCACCTTCCATGTCGATCGTTTTGTGAGAGCACCAGGGAGGAATGCAGAGATGGCTTCCACTATTCCCACTGGCCAGACTTCATTCGCTGTGGCGACCTCCCAGAGGACTCTTGTATCAGCGTACGTGAAGCATTTCATTCAGTGGCCATTGAGATCCCACAGTTGATCGTAAAGTTCCTCTTGTTTGAGCTAAATGTTCTACCACTGATTATTGAACCACGCAGTATGTTTGTTGAGTGTTCCTCAAATATGCTTGTACAATAATGCTGTTTACTTGTATTTATTACATGTTCAATTTTCTCCAGGAAGATGACAACCGGGTAAGAATTTTTAATTTGTATTAATTTGAAACGTAAGATATCTATGATTTGGCCATTTTAAGGTATTACAATGTTCCTAGGATTTATCTGACTGAAACCAATGCCATTAAGGAAAATGTTTTTTTCTAAACAGGAGCTCACTGCAGAGGAGGCCATGAAAAGGTTAAATCATTATGACCATATAACATACAACAGCAAATCCATGGGTAAGTGTTAACTTTGGTTATGTCAAATGAAAAGGGTGCAGCCCACACCACCACAGCCCAGCCCAGCCCAGCCCAGCCCATCCAAAGCACTGTAAAAGCAGTTCAAAGTAATCCATCCACAGGGCCCAATAGAGCAAAGGGTAGTTTTGCATCTTTGGTCAAATGTCTTTGGCAGTGGCGACCCGCCAGGGCCTTCAAGCTATTCAGAGAATGCCCTGTAATCCTCAGATGAAAAAAGAAAATAACTTTTCAGATTAATTGAAAAAACATCTATGTGCCTAATATCAGTGTTAGCCCAACTTGTTTCTGAGTTTTTTGTTGGAGGCTATGAGCGCACTGCGCATCAGTGCATTTAGAGTGAGAAAAATTCAACCAATCAGATCATTTTCTCCAGTGTTTCTGGAGTTCAACAGTTTTGCTCTAAGAGGCTGAAATTTGGCAAGGATTGTTTGTGAGGTTATGTGTGAATGTATGCACGCATGAGAATGCACACTTGTTTATTGTTGACTGAATAGTTTATTAATAATAAAGGACACAAATATTAGTTGTGCATTTCATATTTTAGTCTTGACTTATTATACCCGAATTTCTTCCGTCCATTTTAATCCACTAATCAGAAAAATACATGCGATAGTGTGTGTGTGTGTATATCATTAATGCAAATACTATTTATAGTTATACTATACTATACTATAATTATGTAGCCTGGCTTTTATTAGTGGTTATTTTTTGTGGGAGGTTCCAAAGGCCCAGTTCTGATAGGCACAGTTGGCCACTGGTCTTTTGGGCTTATGCACGATGATACCAGGTCAGGATTTGAAGGTTATCCCATTAAAGCAAGCCATAGTGAGAGGTGCACTCCTGCTATGGGTAAATTATGCCAAATAATCCTTTTATTTGCATATGTATTATTAATCAGGTAAAGGTTTTTCCCTGCATTCCAGTGATATCGACACAGTCTTACCATTCACTCTTGGCACTCAAGGATGTATCCTTCATATTTGAAACGTTCAACAAAACATCGTCACTGCAAAATATCTTGTGCATCCTGTATATCCTAAATGAGATTCCAGAGTGATGAGTCGGGAGCATTCTCAGTCAAAGAAGTCCAAAATGCTTCTGACCATCTGGCTGGGATTAGGACAATGTATGAGAAAGCTATCGATATGGGACACTTAACCAAAACACACATGAAGGCTACCTCCGCTTTGAAAGAATATGGTGAGAAACCACTCAAGCTCTCCAATCAATGGTCTGCTGGTTTGCTGCATGTGCACTTTGCTGTTGATATCATGACCAATTTTTTTACTATTTATTGTTCCCAGGACTGGAGGACCAGAGCTTTGACAGATACTGGAAACGATATGGGTTCGATACTGGGGGCCCATTTGATGATTATGTCGTCTTTCTTGTCAGGCTCTCAGCTTTGAAAGGTGAAGGTATTTTCTAGCCAGTGATTGAACCAGCATGTCAGGAAGCTGTTACAGTGTAAATATACGATGCATGATGGTCTCTTAGATGGAAATCCTGTCCATCACCATTTTTAACACTTAGGCATGTACTAAGTATTATCTCTCTAAGGTGTCAAGTATTCCAACCTGTATAAGAAGTGTAAGGGGGGTGTAACTAAAATACAAATGGATGTTTTTTACTGGTATTGGTTCACAACAAATCAAAATGCTTATCCAACAGCATTTTCATCTTTTTTTCTGTCCAGAGCAATTTTATAACCAGTTTCCTAACCTTACAAGTGAATGTAGAGGAAGCATATCTTTCAGTAAGGTAAGCCAAATGTATTTTTACTATTAGCACATGGTTCAAGCCAAAATGAATGCAAGGCATGTCACTGTATGCTGTAATTTGAGGCACAAGGGCATTTGTGGATGCCAGTTATGTGGTTATTTAGGAAAAACACTAGCAGTGAAAGTAACAGTTAATTGGAGCTTTCAGTTATATCTCTCAATAAACTAAAGACATCCCCCAGCCATGGCTTGTTAGGCTGAGGGGAAACACAGGGGGTTGTGGTGGCTTCCCTCTGAGACTGAACTCTGCTGTGTGTCTTCATAGTTCATCCATGCCAGCACAGTGTAGACCAATGGGATGGGCAGATCAAGGAGCCCTGGGAGTGCTTGTAGTCTATTTATCCTTTGGAAAGATGCTTGTGCCAGACTGAAATGGTTGTTCCAGTTGCTAAATGTATTCACTGTTTATCTATAACTACTTGTTAAATTGTCTAATCTTGTTTTATTTTTTTGTTGGAGCCTTTTATTTGACATAGTCTTACTTTCCTATTATTTTTCATTGCTAACCTGTTTGGAAAATACATGTTGACTGTCTTGGTCAAGTACTTTGTAACAATGAATAGAAAAGCCCGTCATTAATAAAAGTGTTACCTTTATTTTTTAAGATTTGTACATGCCATTTCAAATAAATACGTCTTTTCACTTTCGAAGAACTTAGATGTTTTTAAATAAGTTGACATTGTTGCTGCTCTAAATCGTCTTCATTTTTAGTTTTTCTGAGGTATTTTGTACCCACCTACATTTACCTTTCATCCCCAGCAGAGGGTTTAAAATACCAGGAAGCCTCGTGAAGCCTCTCTGGACTCATAACAGAGAGATAGAGTTGTAGATGTTAGGGTTAGGGTTAGGGTCGTAGATGTTAGGGTTAGGGTCATAGATGTTAAGGTTAGGGTCGTGAAGTCAGCCTCTCCGGACTCATAACAGAGAGAGAGTTGTAGATGTTAGGGTTAGGGTCATAGATGTTAGGGTTAGGGTTGTAGATGTTAGGGTTAGGGTCGTGAAGTCAGCCTCTCTGGACTCATACAACGACCGCAGATGTTAGGGTTTCTACGGTGATGAGTTCTAACTCACCACAAGAGGGAGACAGAGACTGAACTGAATCTCCTCTCTGCTTCAAATGCCTTTTCAGGTTCAGAAAGACTGTTTAAATGGACAGGAGGATTTGTTTATCTGCAGATGCCACATTATTTAAAACACATGTTTAACGTGAATCTGTGGGCAGTCCCATGTTGTATGTCAATGGCCAACATATAAAACCTAGCTTTAAGAGCAGAAATCATCGTCATGCATCATTTTACCAACGTGCTGAGCTGTTCTATTTTGTCTTGGTCAAACATGTCATGCATGAACTTATTTGTGTGTTCTGGACTACAAGGAGAAGTTAATATGGAAACCACACCTTACATAAAGACATTAAAAGATTCAATTTCCTGAGCCTGTATCTATGTTCTCTGTTGTTGGTTAATTGTGTCCATGCTGGAGTGTGTGTTTGTGACGTCACAGTGTAATAAAGTGATATTTGAGGAGCCCTATCAGGAGATGACCCCGAGCCACAGGCTCTTCCTCTGGCCAAACACAGTCTGTACGCGTTACTGGCCAGGGCTTTACACAACACACATTAACCATGTCAGTGAGCTGTGTGTGTGTGTGCTGCAGAAGGCATTACGTTTTCTAATAGATTGCTCTTTAGTAGTGTGTGTGTGTGTGTGTGTGTGTGTGTGTGTGTGTGTGTGTGTGTGTGTGTGTGTGTTGTGTGTGTGTGTGTGTGTGTGTGTGTGTGTGTTTACACATGCCACTAATGGGGTGTCAATAAGCCCCACTGGGGTCGTAGCCAGGTCCTTAACCTCGCTGACCTCCAGCAGAAAATAACTAGTAATTGATACGCCAGTGTGTGTGTGTGTGAAGGAGCACTAGTCATTGATACACCAGTGTGTGTGTGTGTGAAGGAGCACTAGTCATTGATACACCAGTGTGTGTGTGAAGGAGCACTAGTCATTGATACACCAGTGTGTGTGTGTGAAGGATCACTAGTCATTGATACACCAGTGTGTGTGTGTGAAGGAGCACTAGTCATTAATACACCAGTGTGTGTGTGTGAAGGAGCACTAGTCATTAATACACTAGTGTGTGTGTGAGAAGGAGCACTAGTCATTGATACACCAGTGTGTGTGTGTGTGTGTGTGTGAAGGAGCACTAGTCATTGATACACCAGTGTGTGTGTGTGTGTGTGAAGGAGCACTAGTCATTGATACACCAGTGTGTGTGTGTGTGTGTGAAGGAGCACTAGTCATTAATACACCAGTGTGTGTGTGTGTGTGAAGGAGCACTAGTCATTGATACACCAGTGTGTGTGTGTGTGTGTGAAGGAGCACTAGTCATTGATACACCAGTGTGTGTGAGTGAAGGAGCACTAGTCACAGTGGTTGGTGGTAGCGACTCTGTCTAATAAGGGTTTAACAAGAGGGGCTCATTTCACTTCAACTTAATTGGAAAACCATATGGCTGTGAAATGCTTATTGGCTGATTCTACTCTCCAGTTTCTATTGACCAGGTTGTGTGTGTGTGTGTGTGTGTGTGTGTGTGTCTGTGTGCGCGTCTGAGTGTGTAACAGAGCATGTTTGCTCACGTGTGCATTACTGTGTGAGGCATTGGTGTGTGTGTATGTTTGTACGTGTGTACGTGTGTACGCGTGTGTGTGTGTGTGTGTGCGTGCGTGTGTGTGTAAAAGTTACCTATTAACAGCCAGTCAGGTCATCTTGGATTATTCTGTCTTCTTTATTTGAAGTAAACCTTCCGTTCATTTTACGGCCCCTTGTTTTCAAAGACTCTCCCTTGCTTTCCTCACACGGCTCTAAAGGTTAGCCCTAACCCTTTCCTCACACGGCCCTAAAGGTTAGCCCTAACCCTTTCCTCACACGGCCCTAAAGGTTAGCCCTAACCCTTCCCTCACACGGCCCTAAAGGTTAGCCCTAACCCTTTCCTCACACGGCCCTAAAGGTTAGCCCTAACCCCCCTCATTAGAGATGGCCACTGTTTGCACAGTATCTCCAGTGAAAGAGGGACAAGGTGAGTCAGCCATGGGATTAGAGTTGGCTAATGTTTGCTTCTCACTTTTCTAATTGCCCCTCTCAGTTTGCCATCCAGTGAGGAAGGCCTTGCTCCCCCTTTCCTCTGTGAAGTACCAGCCACATAGTCACCACTGACATCTTAGATTACATTAGATTGATTTATTTCAAACATGTAATAAACTATAAATAAGAAAACAAAATAATAATAACCAATAATAGGAACAGTAACGTAGGCAGCTAATTCTCAATAGACAAAATCAATAAATAACCTTGTCCATAATTATTACAGGAAAGGAGTAGGAAGAAGTATGAACTTAATATCTACCTAATCTTTCCAAAGTTTCCATCAAACTCTCCACCAGAAGACTCAAAGCCCATTGTAACAAAGCTTTTTCTAATAGGTCAGAGGATAAATGCATTGTGGGTATTGGTGTTAAAGCAGAAAATGAGCTTGGATGTGGAGACATCTATGGTGACCATGAATAACTTGTTTTTGCTTCTTTATGAAGCCTAATTGTTTGTCCTCCATGACTGTGGTCTGGACGCTGTCTTATTCTTCTTATTTCCTCCTGGCTTGGAGGTGTGTCTCTGTGTTTGTCCTCCATAACTGTGGTCTGGACGTTGTCTTCTCCTTCTTATTTCCTCCTGGCTTGGAGGTGTGTCTCTTCTTTCCCTCAGGCACGACTCCCACTCTCCAAGTAGCTCGTCTTCCTGTGGCAATCCATCACTGGTCACATCTTTCTCTCCTTCTCTCTTTCTCTCTTTCTATTCTGTCCTTTGCTTCCTTCCCCCTCTTTCATTCATCACTGGGACCTCTCTGTCCCCTCATGACCCTCCAAAAACCCTCTTCTAGGATTCCCCTGTGTCCACAAACACACACACACACACACACACACACACACACACACACACACACACACACACACACACACACTTCTTCAGGGGCTATCTCAGTTCTCTGTCATCACTGCCATTGATCGAAAATAGTGCTAGAGGTAAGCACCTCTCTTGACCAATCACATTTCCACATTTTTTTGGAAGGGTCAGTCCCCTTTTATTTCTCAACACCAACCGACCTAACTACACAACACACTGACCTAACCACACAACACACACTGACCTAACCACACAACACACACTGACCTAACCACAGAACACACACTGACCTAACTACACAACACACACTGACCTAACTACACACACTGATCTAACTACACAACACACACTGACCTAACTACACAACACACACTGACCTAACTACACAACACACACTGACCTAACTACACAACACACACTGACCTAACTACACAACACACACTGACCTAACTACACAACACACACTGACCTAACCGCACAACACACACTGACCTAACTACACAACACACACTGACCTAACTACGCAACACACACTGACCTAACCACAGAACACACACTGACCTAACTACACAACACACACTGACCTAACTACACAACACACACTGACCTAACTACACAACACACACTGACCTAACTACACAACACACACTGACCTAACTACACAACACACACTGACCTAACTACACAACACACACTGACCTAACCACACAACACACACTGACCTAACTACACAACACACACTGACCTAACTACACAACACACACTGAACTAACTACACAACACACACTGACCTAACTACACACACTGATCTAACTACACAACACACACAGACCTAACTACACAACACACACTGACCTAACTACACACACACAAGCTTTATATAACATTTATATATATATATATATATATATATACAGTATATATATATATATATATATATATATATATTTATATAAGCTTTATATAACATTTTATATATATATATATTTATATAAGCTTTATATAACACACATGGGCATGTTCCAATGTATTTCCTTGTATAGGGCCTTCAATCCCTTTGTGTCAGTTAATGAGGCTATCTATACGTCTGTGTGTGTGTGTGTGTGTGTGTGTGTAAGAGAGCTTGCGTCAATGTCTGTGTCTTTCCCTCAGTGTGTCAGTGTTTACAATGTTAATGTGCGTGAGAGCAGGCCCAGTCAATGCCCAAGGATGTCTAGTATACACCCCAACAGAGATGGAGTCTGGGAAAGGAGAGAGTGCAGAGATAAATTAGAGCGACTAATACCTCATCAAACTGTCCAATAGAGACAGAAACAAAACAAACCCACGTCCATTACCAAAGACTGAAGAACTGCAGGGAGAATTAAAGGCTGGCTCAGATTTAAGTGCAGGATGTGGGGACATCATCTAGAGTTACCCAATAAATAAAAGACCCGAACAGACTGTCCTATATCTGTGTGTGTGTGTGTGTGTGTGTGTGTGTGTGTGTGTGTGTGTTCTATTGTGTAAGAGAAAGATTTGGACATGCATTCTCATTAAAATTCCCTCTCGTCATTGGTAACTTTGTCTTCTCCCCTGTGTGTGTGTGTGTATCTGTCATGTTTGTCATTCAGACATTGAGCAATAGAAGTGACCCCTCCACGATTCATTAAAAACATCAAGTTACAGGGCGATATGAATATTAAGATAGTTCAAAAACATTATACATTGCTGGAATAATATCTTTGAAAGATCTCTCTTGAACCCAATGTTTTTGAATTGTTTGATTTCAGCTATGAACTGGAGAGAACATGATTGCAGTGGCAGGCCACAGCAAACCCCACTGCCCTCCGTAGACCTCACCACCTAGAGAGTTGAAGTAGATGTAAGTGACAGTGGAGGCTTCTCAGCGCTGGAGGATGTGGAGCGACCAGAGAAAGCTGCTCCCACACTACTCATTGGGTGCTCGCCTGTGATTGGCTGGGGCTGCTGTGACCTCTTGGCTGCGGTTTAATCTAGCCCGGCGGGGTCAAGGCTGGGTCGCTGTGGCAACCTAATGACTTCCTCCTAATAAAGCCTTGATGTATGGCCCCAGTGATAGGCCCCTCCGCTGACCACCGGGCCACCCCGAGCCCCGCTTCCGCACGCCTGGCCACATTGATGACAACGTCCGCCTTACCACTAAGAGAGAACGATGTTCAAAGAAAGCATTGATGAACGCAGATTAGCTTGGGTTTGTTTAAAGATATACGGGGGCAGGGGAAAGCCATACTGTAGCTCACACACACATTATGAAATAGATGTGACAGGGGGTCCACGCTTGTTAAGACCGTCGGATCTTAA